>MDKH01167671.1:0-14166 GCA_005239495.1 Nicotiana undulata
ATTGAACAAAAGCGTAGTAAAGTGATGGTCGGCTAGCCTAGTTCCACGATAGGCGACATCACGACCTCTTAGGATTTGGGGTCGTGACAAGAACACATACCTCGCCTTTCAGATGAACCAGCACTGATGAACCAGGTTCATCATTTAAGAATCCTCTTGATCAAACGTCAATTTTCAACAATAGAGAAAATATCATTAGTAACCAGTGAGTTATATCAAAACATGGCAAAAGAGTGTTCTATTTACAGCATGAGACTGAGTAACAATTAATCTGATTATTTACACAAGTTTCTGATTTTCTAGCAAAAAAACATTTGTTTTTATTTCTTTTTTTTTGTTTTTCTTTTTTTTTCATGTACATTCTGAACTGGTTCAATTAGGTTATCTTAATCATCCCTAACTCTAACATGTTCCTTTCAAGATGCTCTTTTCTCAGTGCTTTTGTAAAGATGTCGGCAATCTGTTAATCAGTAGCACAAAATTCAATAGAGATCAATCCCTTCTCATAATTGTCCCTTAAAAAATGATGTCTAACATCTATGTGCTTTGTTCTTTTATGACGAACGGGGTTCTTTTTCATACTGATAGCACTAGTGTTATCACAAAAGATAGGGATACATCCAACATCGATTCCAAAATCTATAAATTGTTGTTTAATCCACAATATTTGAGCACAACATGAGGCTGCAGCCACATACTCAGCCTCAGCAGTAGATAGAGCTATAGAATTTTTCTTTCTAGTGGCCCAAGACGCAAGGCATGAGCCCAATAAATGTGACATATCTGAGGTGCTCTTTCTGTCCACTAGAAAACCTGCATAGTAAGCATCATCATATCCCAAAAGATTAAAGTTACTACCTTTTGGATACCAAAGACAGAGATCAGTGGTGCCTTTTAGGTATCTCAAGATTCTCTTTACAGCAGTTAAGTGGGATTCCTTTGGATTAGCCTGAAATATTGCACAAAGGCCTACATTGAAAATAATGTCAGGTCTACTAGCAGTGAGATACAACAATGAACCAATAATTCCCCGATACAACTTTTGATCAACAGATGAACCAGGTTCATATACATCTAGTTTTGTGGTTGTTGCAATAGGAGTGTCAATTTCTTTGGAATCTTTCATTTAAACCTTTTAAGCAACTCTTTTACATACTTTTGTTGATGGATCATAGTTCCATTTGAATTTTGTTTAATTTGTAAACCTAAAAAGAAATTAGGCTCACCCATCATGCTCATTTCAAATTTACTCCCCATTAGTTTAGCAAATTCTTTACTTATCTTATCAGTAGTTGCTCCAAAGATTATGTCATCTACATATATCTGAACTACCAAGAGATATTTACATTTTTCCTTCAAGAATAAAGTACTATCAATTTTACCTCTCTTGTAGCCATGCTCAAGCAAGAATTTTCAGAATCTTTCATACCATGCTCTGGGAGCTTGCTTGAGTCCAGACAGTGCTTTGTCAAGTTTGTACACATGATCAGGATTCTCCTTGTTCTCAACCCCCAGAGGTTGCATGACAAACACTTCTTCCTTTAGATAGCCATTTAGGAAGGCACTCTTGACATCCATCTGGTGAAGCGTGAATTCCATGTAAGCAGCAAACACTAAGACGAGTCTTATTGCTTCCAACCTTGCCACTGGAACAAACGTTTCCTCATAGTCTATGCCTTCCTCCTGACTATATCCTTGAACCATCAATCTTGCCTTGTTCCTTGTAACTGTTACATCTTCATCAAGTTTATTCTGAAGACCTACTTTGTGCCAATTACTGATCTATCCAAGGGTCTTGGTACCAGATGCCAAACTTGACTCCTTTCAAATTGGTTGAGCTCATCTTGCATTGCTTTTACCTAGTCTGCATCCTGCAAAGCCTCAGCAACAATTTTAGGTTCAATAAGAGATAAGAAAGCATCAAAGGAACAAAGATTATTTAATGAAGACCTGGTTTTGATTCCAAAGGTTGGATCACTAATTATGTTCTCAATAGGATGAGAATTTTGATATGTGTAAGGTTTCACAACCAACTGGTTACTCCTTGATGTTCCTTCAATGCCTTGTTGCAGTGGAACAGGTTTAGGCACATGTTCCAACGAATTTTGGGAATTACCTTGTTCTATTCCACCTGTCATGTTGCCTGGGATAGATGAACTTGTTCCATCACTCTTTCCTTCCTCCAATGTTGCTCCAGTCTAGGCTGTGATTTCATTTGAGTTTCTGACTAGCCCAATTTCTTCATCATCTTGTTCATGTCTCTTAGAAAGAATGTTAGTTTCATCAAAAACCACATGCACACTTTCTTCAACACACATAGTTCTTTTGTTATACACTTTATAATCCTTACTATGTGAAGAATATCCCAAGAATACTCCCTCATCACTTCTGGGATCAAACTTACCTAGGGAGTCTTTACCATTGTTGTGCACAAAGCACTTACAACAAAAAGCCCTAAGGTGGGATATATTTTGATTTCTCCCTTTAAGTAACTCATAGGGAGTCTTCTCTACAAGAGGTCTAGTCATGCACCTATTTATGATATAGCATGCAGTATTAATAGCATCTACCCAGAAGCTATGGGGTAGTTTGCTAGAAAGAAGCATAGTTCTAGCCATATCTTTAAGTGTCCTATTCTTTCTTTCAACCACTCCATTTTGTTGTGGAGTTCTAGGAGCAAAAATATTATGATCTATGCCATGCTCATCACAAAATTCAGCAAATTTAGCATTTTTAAATTCAGTACCATGATCAGACCTAATTGATGCAAGTTGATTTCTTAATTGTTTCTGAATTTTTCTAACAAAAGAAGTAAACATGTCAAATGCCTCATCTTTAGATGTTAGAAACAATGTCCATGTAAATCTAGAATAATCATCAACAAGCACCACCACATATCTCTTACCACATCTGCTTATTGTTCTCATTGGACCACAAAGATCCATATGAACCAGTTCCATCGTTCTGGTGGTACTTACCACTTTCTTGATTTTAAAAAAGGATCTTACCTACTTCCCTCTTGCACAAACCTCACAAACCTTGTCTTCCTTGAACTTAATGTTAGGCAATCCTATCACTAAGTCCTTGGAGACTAATTTGTTGAGTTGACTTAGGCTTGCATGTCCAAGTCTCTTATGCCAAAGGAGAGGATCATTGTCCAGCACACTTAAGCATGTTAATTCATTTTCTGAAAGTGTGGACAGATCTATGATGTATATATTTTTCACTCTTTTTCCCTACAAAACAATCTTGTTAGTGATAAAATTTATTACAACACATTTTGTATAGGTGAATGCTACCAAGTTACCTCTGCCACACAGTTGTGACGCACTGATTAGGCTATATTTCAAGATGTATATCAAGT
Organism: Nicotiana undulata; assembly: GCA_005239495.1. Lineage (NCBI taxonomy): Eukaryota > Viridiplantae > Streptophyta > Magnoliopsida > Solanales > Solanaceae > Nicotiana > Nicotiana undulata. The sequence goes on from MDKH01167671.1 coordinate 3,365, forward strand.
AGACATTCTCAATGGAACGCGTTTCATCCTTACATACCTTACCAAACTCAATGATTTCACCTTTCTTTCCTTTTCCAACGAAGACATTTCCTCCTTTGAGGTCCTCAAGTGAAAGGAACTGGACCTTATTACCAGTCATGTGCTTTGAGCGGCCACTATCCATGTACCATATTTGGCTACTACCCTTCACTTGATCCTACAAAATAAAATCACGGAGTAGTATTAGGAAGCCAAACTAGTTTGGGTCCATTTCTATAGGCAAAAGGATGAATTAAATTCTTTCTAGCCCAATTTGGTAACCAATTCTTCCCTTGAACAAAACTTTTGTTCTTTTGACTGGCCAATTCTTTTGCATTACATTCACTTTTGTAGTGACCGGTCTTACTACAATGGATACATATTTTGTTCTCAGGAAGAGTGAGGTAGTGGCTTTTTGGATCCCATTTAGGCAGTTGATTCCCAAAGCCAAGTCCTCTCCTATTGCTACTATGATGTTCCTGTAGCCATGTCAAAGCATTGGAGGATCTGTTCTATTTATAGGTTTTGTCTAGTTCATGCTTGACCTTACCAAGTTCCTCCTTCAACACTCTTATCTATTCATCCTTCATATACAACTCATCGTTTAGTTTACCTACATTTTCTTCTAAGGTGAGTTGAGAGTTGTTACATGTCTTCTTACTGGCTCCTAGTTTCAGTTTTAGATTTTCAGATTTTAACTCTAGGACATTTGTTTCAACTGTATGAACCATGTTCTTCAGAGCAGTATTTTCACTCACAGTCTCACTGACTCTAAGTTCCAGGTTCTTACACTTTGCTTTTCAAATCACACACTCCTTAGACAACCGTTCCTTTTTCCTTATTAATTACCTCAGATTCATCAATAAAATCTAGCAATAATTCAGAGAGTTTTTCTTTGGACAAGAACTTAATCTTGTCTTTGAGATGAATTATACTTACCTCAGATTCCTCATGAGATTCCTCATCTGATTCGCCAATTGCCATAAGTGCTTGTTAATCTCCATCTTCAACATCTAATTACTCATCTGAACTTTCTCCCCAAGAAGCAACCATAGCCTTTGTTGATCCTTTGTTCTTCTTGGGATGAACATGTTCCTTCTTCTGGTTCCTTTGTTCAGATCTTTCCTTCTTCCATTCAAATTCCCATTGAGGGCAGTTCTTGATGTGATGATCAGTCTTCCCACATTTGTAGCACCCCTCATTAGTCGTCTTTTCAGGTACCCTTGCCTTGTTGTAATTTCCACATCTTGAGGAGCTTCATTTCCTCTCATAAGATATTTCTTGAAATCCTTGGTGATCATAGCCATTTCATCTTCCTCCAGATTTTCTCCTTCGGTAATTCTGAGTGCCCGACTCCTTTTCTTCTTGGGAGCATCCATCTTCATGGTTTTCCTTCTAAGTTCATAGGCAGTGAGATTTCCAATCAGCTCATCTAGTTTGAGAGTTGCAATGTTCTTGGATTCCTGAATCGCAATGATCTTTCTTTCCCAAGAGACTGGCAGAACCCTTGTCAGAATCTTCTCAAACTTGTCTTCTTCAAGAAGAGTCCTTCCAAGAGATTTCAGTTTATTAGTTAGTGCGGTGAACTTTGTATACATCTCTTGAATAGTCTCTCCTTCCGTCATAGAGAAATTCTCATATTGAGAATATAGTATAGTACCTCTGGACCTCTTCACTTGAGCATTTCTTTCATGAGCCACTTGCAAAGTATCCCAAATTTCTTTAGCAGTGGTACATCTTTGAATTCTGCTATACTCATCTGGACCAAGTCCACACACAAGCCACTTCTTAGCCTTAGCATTCTTTTCGCACTTTCTCAAATCCTCAGCAGTGTAGTCAGCTCTTGTCTTTGGCACATCTACTCCTTAAGCATTATTCTTCATGGTGGCCAAGGGACAATCAGTAGTAATGTTCCATAGCTCGTAGTCTTCACCAACTATGTGATCTCTCATCATGTTCTTCCACCAGGAGTAGTACTGGCAATTGAAGAGTGGAGGACTAGCAGTTGATTGTCCTTCCCAAATCCCAGGTGGTGCACTCATCTTGATCTTCTCCTAAGGTGTTAGCCTCTTCAAGGATAACCCGCTCTGATACCAATTGATGTTTTATACATCAATACCACACAAGAGGGGGGTGATTTGTGTGGTGTCCATTTTTTGCGTGCACTAATTATGGAAGGACCAGGTTCTTCTCTGTGTTCCAACCTCTACTGTTTGCAGAATAATAAATACAGAAAATAAAGAACACAAAGATTTTTACGTGGAAAACACCTGGCTTAAAAGGTGAAAAATCCACGACCTACTTCCCAGTAGGATTCTTCCAAAACTCTTTACTAAATCAGTGATCCAAACAACATTTACAAAAACTCTTTTGTAAACCTAGGATTACCTCTAATCCCTTGTAGCAAACTAGCCTCTAGTTATTTGTGACAAACTTCAAGTTAGCTATAACTTGAAACACACAGTACCTATTACAGATGCTTCTAGATAAAGTTGAAAAGGTACAAGTTAAATCACCTACTACAAATAAACTAGACTAAAAGACAACAGTTGGAACTGGATCAAGTAGCTTCAAAGTCGCACACTCAAATCTCACATGAACTGCCTGCAAAATTACCTCGCTAATTTCGCTTTCAATTCTTGCTTAACTTCTGCTTTTATGCGTACCACAATAAGAAAAATCTACAATATATAGGATTAGTATATAAGGAGCTAACTAGAATTCTAATGTTTCTCTTCCTTGGTGGAAGAGTTCTAGTTAATATCAACTCCTCAAATCCTTCCTTATCTATGATTCTGTTCTTACTGAATAAGGAGTCCTTCTCCTTATTATTTTGCAATCTTTTTTATCAGGAGATATCTCTTGTTTTACCATATTTCGTTTATCTCATGCATGTGCACCTCACGTGCCTTTGACTCTGCTTGTGTCTATGTTTGCCAGTGATGGACCTGGTTCATTTCTGAATTCCTTTGTCAATCTTCAAAACCATTCAATTTCGTGGGCCAACAACCTTGCAATTACATTTCTAGAGGAATCTTGTTATAGTGTTGAGTTAGTGCGGTACAACTTGAATAAGCTTAATAAATGTTTTGTTTATATGCCAAACATGCCATTAGGAAATTGAGACAATGTGACACAAAAAAGAATAATGGCCTGTTTTGAAAGCCACCCTGTAATTGAATTTGGGTGTAATTGGGTATAATTACACAATTTTGGTATCTTTGTCTTACCAAGTAATTACTTGGTCAGAATATAATCGGTTGTAATTGATGGGGTGTAATTACACTCTCCAATTCTCAAGAGGGTGATAAAGGATGAAAGGTGCATGTTTTGAGTGTGTTTGTGTAATATTTCTTGTGTGTAGCGGAGTTCACCCCGCTTTTGAAGTAAAATATGCCCATTACGTGTTTCTTATGTATGGGGACAAACTTGCGCGGAAAAGGATCAAATGGGAGAAAAAAAGGTGAAAAAAAAGCTGAAGAGAAATTCCCAGAAAGCGATGTGAGGTTCACTTCTCCAAATCAAGACCGTAGCAGAAGATAACGGCTTCTCCAATCCGAAATAGAAGAAGGAAAATCCAATGTATCGACCCGGCAAGTCGTTTCGAGAGTTATAGCCCTGTTTCCCACATTTCTACACCTTTTGTGCTTTATAGTTGTATTATATCTTACCGGGTTGGATGGTTCGGGTCCGGAGTAGTTTCGGAGTGAACTGAGACACTTAGTCTCTTAATTAGAAGCTTAAGTTGGAAAAGTCAACCGAATGTTGACTTGTGTGTAAACGACCTTGAATTTGAATTTTGATGATTCCTTAGCTTCGTTAGGTGATTTTGGACTTAGGAGCGCGTCCAAAATGTGATTTGGAGGTCCGTAGTGGAATTAGGCTTGAATTGGTAGTAGAAATTTTGATATCGGGGTAGGAATGGATTTTCGGAAGTTGGATTAGGTTCGTGGTGTCATTTTTGACGCGTGTGTAAAATTTGAGGTCAATCGGGCATGGTTTGATAGGCTTCGGCGTTGTTTCCGGAATTCGGAAGTGTAGAAACTCTTAGGCTTGGATCCGGGTATAATTTTGTGTTTTGATGTTGTTCTGAGTGATTCGAAGGTTCGACTAAGTTCTTAGGGTGTTATATGACTTGTTGGTATGTTTGGTTGAGGTCCCGAGGGCCTCGGATGAGTTTCGGGTGGTTAACGGATCACTATTGGCCTTGGTATGATAGCTGATATCTGTTGGTGTGCACTTTATGGTTTCCTCTTACGCGTTCGGGGAGGGTTTTTGTGAGTGTCGCGCCCCCTTTTTCCTCGCGGAATCGGGTTTCGACATTCCTGAGACAACTCCCTTCCTTTTGGGATGGGCTATGGGATTTGAAGAGTCGCCACCTAACGGATTAAGGTGCGTTATGGCACCTAGAGCAAATAACTCATGAAACTGGTTTGCGTCACCAGAGATTGGGTAAGGGCTCGAAATTACCTTGAGGGGAAGGTGTTAGGCACCCCTCGAGGTCCACAAATGTGGGTCCCGGCCAAACTTAATTAAGCAAATTAGTCTTAAAGGAAAATAAAACAATTTAGACAAATAGATATTACTTTAAAACATGAATTAAAGGGTTCCTAGGTTTTTTAGCCTATAGGATCATTCTATGCAATACTTGGTAACTTTCCCCAAGTTGCGGTGCTACACATAGTATTAGCGCAAGGGTCATCATCTCCTTTTGCTACCCAATTACTATCTTTTACTTTTACCTAAGCGTTCTAATAGCTTCTAATGCGTACCTTATGCGTGCACTACCCGAACCTTGCCTATGGTCCTGGAGGTATTTAGGACCTCTATTTGGATAGTTCTAGACTTACCTATGTTCGGAAAATCTAGGCAACAAATAAAATTTAGATAGGACTATCACATAAAAGGGCAAGTAAGGGCTCATATTAACATCCACAAATAGGCAACAAATGCACGCAATTCAATTAGAAAATTTCATTAATTTATGATCCTATAGGCAGAATATCTAAATGAGCATAAACAGAATGTAAGACATCAATTTTACTAAAGCGAGCAGCGGTACCTCTCAGTTTGCCTACTGGTTTTATTAAGCTCTGAATCTGAGCACTTTCAGGCAACAAGACATCACAGTTTTAAGCCCAGAATTCATAATAATCCTACAAGTTTGCCTAAGTGATAACCAGAACAACATCCTATAGGCATGGTATCTACAACTGTTGATTATAGACCTATAATATAGCTTATAAAAGAGTTACTGATTTTAACAGACATGTTTTGGTCTCTTTAGATCCTATAGGCATGCTTTCTAATTTGAAGAATTAATTGACCCCTATAGACATGATTTCTAAGTGTTGAAACCGATTACAAGCATGATTTTTGAGTTTACCAACTAGTTTTACCCTATAGGCATGATATCTACTAGTTTAAATCCTATAGACATGATTTCTAGGTTTGAAACTGATGTGTTTATTTCCTATAGGCATGATATCTAAGTTGAGGCTGATTTTATTTCCTATAAGCATGAAATCTATTAATCGCATATTGGCAGAAAACTTTAAACAAATTACCAGGAAAGTTTGTTAATTTACACAAATAAGATTCTATACGCATGATCACTAATGCACATTGAGATTGGAGATATGTGGAAATCCTATGAACATGGATTTCTAATGCAGAACTGGCAGAAAACCTTTAGGCAGTGTTTCTAATATGCCAAAATGTAAAATGCAGAGTCACACATAGTCAGAAAAACCATATAGGTAGGATCTCTAAACAAGTAGTAACATTCACATAATCAATACAATAGAACTATAGGCAGGATTTCTACCCGAGTTTTAAACAAAGACATAGAAAAACCCCCAGCTTTTACTAATAAACCCCAGATCTGTTTATTACATAAATTATTACAGTCCAGAATGAATAAATTACATACCAACATCTATTGTACTATAGGGAGCCTTAGCAGGCCCAATATATAACCTGGGAACCATTCCCTCGAGCAGAGCTGATCTGAAGCATAATGTGGTCCATCCATGATACACAAAATTGGGATGTTGGTGTGTCAAAGTTCCTAGGGGCCTCAGGGACCCCGGGCAATGCTCACACCAGAACCTTACTTAGAAAACAGTTTGTAAAAGATTGGAAGACCAGCCCCAATGTGTCAGAGTTCGGAGAAGTCTCAAGGACCCTAGGCAGTGCTCACATTGGGGTGGTAGGACCCCTAAATAACTAAGAGTAGAAGTTGAAAACAATATATAGAGGGTAGGGGGACAGTTTTAGAAAATAGTATGATTTTAGGAGCGAACAGATTAAAAGTACAGGACTGCAAATAGAACTCCACCTAGAACAAACAGAATCCATATTTAACATATGGTTCAAACAGATTGGTATTGGTTCAGACATAGACACTGTACCCGTATTTAAAGCAATCACAAAAGAGCAAGGATACTTGAACTAATAGACAGAATTGGCAACATATTACATGCTTGCAGAACAGGGAACATACAACTGATTATACAGGGTTTCACATTATTAGAGATAACCTAATTAGCCTTGTCAATAAGTGAAATAATATGGGCATACAGCAAACAGAAGCATGCTGAGGTTTTAAACTAATAAGCACATAGAATTGAATAGGATAACACAAACTAAAGTATAACAATTGAGAAAGAAGTAAACAGGAAACATAGATCAAACAGAAACATGTTGAGGTTTGAAATAAACTAACCACATAAGCACATAGAACAGAAATAGGATAACAGGATTAAAAACATACCAGTTAAGAAGAAAGTAAGCAGGAGTGTAATGACAATTTGGATTCAGGGAGTTTAGCCTTGGCTTCCAGCCGGCTAAACAGTGCAGCAAATCAGAATAATCGAAAGAATTTAGGTATGTGAGAGAACAAAAGCTTTGAGAGTTTTTGAATTGTAAGCGTTGTTCAGTAAAAAAGTTGTAAAGTGCGTCTGTGTGTGTAGGTAAGTAAGTCAGTCTTTGAAATCAAAACAATGAAAGGCTTTTATAGCATACAGTAGGGTAAAACCAAATAAGGTATGAAATTAGTTACACACAAATATGGTATGAAAAATCAATTAATTAATCAATTAGGGTTAACAAAAATCAATTAATAGGACAGAATCACGTAAGTATCACTTAAATTAAGGAGAATCTTGCACAGAATGAATCAGCAGACAAGAATAAGGTTAAATAAGGTAAGAGGTAAGTTCAGAGATCAATTATAGGCCAGTCTAGTAATCCAAGCACAAAAATCAAGCCAGTAAAGGAATTAAGGAAAGTAATACCAATTGGTAATCACACATAAGGAAATAACAGGTAAAAATCCGAAAAGGAAATATCGGTTTTAAAGAAAAGAACAATTTCAAACCCTAATTAGTCAAGTAAATTAATTAATCACTTTAATTGACAGGGCTAAGGTAAACGGACAAAACATTATAAAAAACAGTCGAGTAATTGAAAACCCTAAGGCATGTCAAAAACATAGAGATGAAACTTAAGTCAAATCAATCGAGACAGTAGAGAAGAAAACCATAGTTGAAACATCTAAATGTTTAAACATTTTTGTAGAAACCCCAATAGAAAGTAGAACCCTAGGTTTTAGGGGGAAATGACATCGGTTGACAATAATAGTAAAAACAGAAGAATCTTAAAGGAAAAATACCAAACAAACTCAAACAGCCTTAGATCTGAAGAGATCTGAACGGATTTAGCCAGAAATAGTTAGGTTTATGAAAATAAACAGAAGTGAATTAAAAATCTGGTTTGAGCCAGAGATTTGAAGCCATAAAAACACGAAGATATTAGTACTCACAGACATAGGAGTGAATATATACGGATTAGGTGAGAAAATGAGAGATTTTGAACCAAATCTGGTTCGAATCCCTTGAGATTCCATCAAGTAATACGAAAATCATAACACCGGTAGAGATATGAGGCTAGATAAGGCGTGGAATCGAAAGGAAACTCCATGAATCAAGGGGATTTCAGTGACGGTGGGCTAGGGTTTGAAGGAGGTGAGATAGAAGAGAGAAGAGAGGGGTGGAAGAGTGGCGGATTTGTGAAAATGGGGTAGGGTTAGGATTAGGGGTGTAATTAAAAATGGAAAGGGGGTCCTGGACCGTTGATCTTCTGAGATCAATGTCCAGGATTGAATCTGGGTTGGGGCGGCTTATAATAATTAGGTTATTGGGTTTGGGTATTGGATCAGGGTTAGAATAATTGGGCTGGAGTTCGAAAATTAATTAAAAGGGGGCTATATTTTAAATGCCCATTTAATTTAATAAAATAATTTATAAAAATAGTTAATAAATGATAAAAAAGCTATTTATGCAGGAAAATGATTTAAAATAATTACCTGATATTATAAAAATATAAAGAGTCATTCTCTTGCAAAAATAAAGTAATTATGCACACATGGGCTATTATTGCAAAGTCATTACAATTATAACCTAAATATGTAAATATGATTATGGGTAAAATAATTAAAGATTAATTATAAATATAAATGATAAAATTAAGCAATAAAATTGTTATAAATTAATTTGTGATGCAATTAGTAATTATTTTGAAAATACAATACTGGGATAAATTAATTAATTATGGAAAAATATTGATTGATACTCATGCATTATTTTGAAAATAATATAGGAAAAAATTGGGTATCAACAGTGAGATGGGAGGATTTGTTCTACGCGTTCGCGGAGGATAGGGCGCGAACGCAAAGATGTGGTCTGCGAGTGCATCGCGAACGCGTGAGTGGTGTCGCGTTCGTGAAGAGAAGTGAGGCAGCTGGGGACCCAGGTCTTTGGTCTACGCGTTCGCGAGGTATGGGCCGCGGTCATGATGAGTTGAGCTTGTAAAGCTTCGCTTTCGCGAGGCATTGGCCGCGTTCGTGAAGAGATAAATGGTGTTGATACCCAATTTTTCCCTGTATTATTTTCAAAATGCATATATATTTTTATAACAATACATGAGCATCAATTCCATAATTTTAAAGGATTTTTAATTAATTTATTTCATCATTTTATTATCTAAATAATTGCTAATTACATAACATTCTGATTTGAAAGAAAGTAAAAGCTAGGCTTCACGGGCGAGGTCTGTGGTTCAAGTCCAGGATGGCCCAGCTGCGCCAGGGAAAAGAATAGAATAAGCATCTGACATCGAAGCATTTTTGCCTCACACTTGCATTGTATTATTTGGTCTACGTACCGGAACTGATAACATTCGAGATTATGCAGGATTATACACAAAAGATCCCCATTGTGGAAGACACAATTTTTTCTGAAGAAATCGCCATGATATACCTGATCCATGCATAATATCATGAAAAATGGATACAAATTTTTGACTGCTACTTAGTATTGGCAATAGGTCTGAAAAAGTATCTAAAAATATAAAATTTAGCTTTGCTGCTAATCTGCTAGCCAACTAGCAGTATTTCCTATTTTTTGACATACTCACTCCAGTCACTAGCCCTGCCTTCGGCATCCCCCTCCTTGCGGTTAAGGTAACGACTTCGGGCATGGCCAGCTCCCATAGTGTGACGGGCGGTGTGTACAAGGCCCGGGCTTTTTTCTTTGCCTTTAACAGTTTCATAATATGATATTTTCCTCAATTCAATGAATAAGCTAAGAGAAGTTATAGAAGTACGGAAGTCCAGGCTGGATTTTTTTAGATCAAATAGTACTAGTTGGGTAGATAGAGGTGGTGAAATCTAATTTTTGCATCGATCTTCTTTAGCAGGGCGGGTCACTTGAGTGTCAAAACTAAATGGTGGTTTTTTTTCCTTGGCTTATCGAACCAGCGTATGCCCATTCCTCCTTGGATGACTCACAGTAGAGAAAGCCTAAAGATCAGCAACTACAAGCTCTCGAGTGGTAACAGGATCTCCTACTTCTAATAGGTATGCAATCAAAGAATCTGGCGAGATATGGAGAGGATATGCTCGAACCGGACCGCATCTCCATTTGCACATGGATAATGTGCTGCCCCTTTCTTTTCTTCCAAACTCGGTCGAATACGTCGTTAACTATGATGATCCAAAAGGTCATCTTACGTAATTTAAGCTATATATGTATTACGAGGCTCCGAGAGCCTCCGTTAGTCTCACCTCGATATGCATGCGCAGCCCGGGCGTGTAGCCGGGAAGCTATTATGTGAAAATTGGATTAAAAAATGAGTTTTGACAATTAATAAATGAATATAGTTGACTTTGGTCAACATTTCTGGTAAACGGACCCAGACCCGTGATTCGACGGTCCCGAAGGGTCCGTAGGAAAATATGGGACTTGGGCATATGCCCGGAATCGAATTCCGAGGTCCCAAGCCCGAGAAATGAATTTTTAAAGAAAATTGTTTTCTGAAAATAATAAAGGATTTTGAAAATGAATAATTATGTGAAAACCGTGTTGCCGGGCCCGTATTATGGTTCCGGAGCCCGGAACATGTTTATTATATGTTATGTGACTTATCTGTGAAATTTGGTGTAAAACGGACTTGAAATGACGTGATTCGGATTAAAAATGGGAAATTTAGAAGTTTAAGAAATTTCTAAGAGTTTTGAGGTTTAATTTCGTGTTTTTGATGATATTTTGATGATTTAAAAGCTTGAACAAGTTCGTAGGATGTATTGAGAGTCGTGTGTGTTTTTGATTTTGAAACCCGAGGGCTCAGGTGAGTTTCGGGTAGCTAACGGGGTGTAAAACGATAGGAAAATCTGGTGTAGGCTCAGTTTTCTGGTGTCTGGTGCGGGCTTCAGTGCGATCGCA
>ML269641.1:0-32007 GCA_005239495.1 Nicotiana undulata
CCGAGCAGGATATACGGAGTCAGTACCCTCACCTACTCACAGCTTCAGGTATATTTCTATACTTATGCCGCAGGTGCGACCTGGGCTCCGCAGGCGCAAAACCGCAGGCGCGACCTTCCTATCGCAGGAGACGTCCTAGTGGCCTGGTCAGGGATCGCAGGCGCGACCTGGGCTCCGCAGGCGCAGAACCCAGGTCGCACCTGCGATCCCTGACCAAGCCACTGGGGCTTTGCACCTGCGGCATAAGTCCCGCGCCTGCGTGCTCGCACCTGCGGAAATTCCATCGCAGGTGCGGAACACCAGATACAGGTCTGGTTCAGCACTTTCAAATTTTCCAAACTTCCCGTTAAACATCCGAATCGACTCCGAGGCCCCCGGGACCTCAACCAAAACCACCAACTGACCCCAATACCTCATTCCAACTTAGTCGAGCCTTAAAAACACGTCCCCTAACATTAAAATATCCAAAAATTCATAGATTCAAGCCTAGGAACTTAGGAATTTCCAAGAATTCACTTCTGACGCCGAACCACGTCTAAACTTGTCCGAATGACCTCAAATTTTGCACACAGGTCATAAATGACATTCCGGACCTGCTGTCGCTTTCGGAATTCCATTCCGAGTCCGATATCAAAATCTCACCTATCGGCCGAAATCGCCAAAATTCTAACTTTCGCCAATTCAAGCCTAAATCTACGTCTGGCCTCAAAAACACATTCCGAACACGCTCCCAACCCTGAAATCACTCAACGGAGCTGACGGAGTCGACGGATTTCCATTCCGGATCCGTCTTCACACAGCTCCCGCTCCGGCCCAATTTCTAAGGTCAAAGCTCACCTTAAAGGACTATATGTCCAAAAACACTCCAATTTTCATCACTCAACGCTCCGACTCGTTCCATTAACCTAATAAGACAAGGGAGGAACAGTTATTAGGGGATCGGGGCACTAACTCCCCAAAATGACCGGCCAGATTGTTACATGCTCCTTGGTCTAGTGTGGGGTTTGGGCGAGAGTATTGTTCCTCCATTCTAGTTATAATTGTACGAACCTACTTATAAAATAACTTGGGTTATTAATTATTTGTATTTAGTTATTGGATCGTTTTAACCTGTATATACTTTGGTTGAATTCCGAATAGATACTAAATGTATGGTATGAGATGGTTCGCCTAGCAGGTAGTGTCAGTTGGGTGACAGTTATGTCTAGGGTGTATTTTGGGACGTGATATTCATGGCCGCAGGTCCCGATAGACAGGTCGAGAGCCCTCCAAGTCGGCTATCAGCTCAGCGAAAGATGTTGGTGCGCTCCATTAGCTTTGGAGTTGCTCATTTGGTTAGTATGATTTAGACGTGTATTGTATGGTATGGCAGGACTCTGTCCCGACGTTTAGGAAAATTATGCATTCTTATAGTCTTGTAGACAGATGTCATGTACGTACAAGATTGTATGGACTTGTCGGCCTATGTTCAGTATACGAGTGGTTATTTTGGTCTTATATGACCGTATGTCTTATGTATAATTTGGTATCACATGTTGTATTCTACTTTTCTCACGGCAGCCTTCCGGCTCAGTTATCTATGATACTATGACATGAAGAGATATGTTATGTTGGTACTCGATTGAGTAAGGTACCGGGTGCCCGTCACTGCCCATCGGTTTGGGTTGTGACATGATCATTCATGGAGACGAGAGTAATCCCATTTATACTAATCAGACTGCTCCGATCGTGGAAAATAGAAGGAAGTTGGGTGGAGACACTTACCATTTCATTGAGAGTGTTAATGTAATTGAGAAGGACAAGTGGTGGTGTAACAAAATAGAGAGCATACTGGCATGGGCAGGATATGAACCTGGTGAGGGGCTCAGAAAGAATCTCCAGAGTAATGCCAAACTAATATAGTTAAAGCGTCACGGTACAACCTTTGGACTTGGATATCAGTACACCTGGAATGAGTATCAGAATTGGTCGCCACCATGGCGCGATCCTTACTACCCTCTGTCGCGCCCCCTTCCTCCCCTTTCGGATCAGTCAGGGTTTTTGACATTATTGGGACAACTCGTTTCCTTTTGGGAAAGGGATATATAAGGATTTGAAGAGGCGCCACCTAACGAATTAAGGTACGTTAGGGCACCTACTAAGGGTCATAATAACATTGACTGGATAACCAGAGATTGGGTAAGGGCTTGAAATTACTCCGAGGGGAAGGTGTTAGGCACCCCTCAAAGTCCACAACTGTGGTTTCCAGCCAAATAAGCTTTGTGAATTCAAACAAGTAGCAAATAGGTAGTCAAAGAATATACATGTTAACAACTAAAGGTTTCAAAGGATTTGCAGTCTAAGCACACATATGTGATAAAGTTTAAAATGTTTAAAGTCTAAGCACATGGATAAGGTTTTAAAATGATTTACAGCCTAAGCATACATATATAAGGAATATGGGAGTCCTAAGTTGTTTATCATATAGGATCACATTAGCACAATGCCCGATAATCACTCCTCATGAGAGGGCTACACGTGACATTAGCGCACCGGTCATCATATTCGTATCTACCCTTTTCCCCACCCCTTATCAGTTATTAAGTGAGTTTTATTTGGCGATCTCTATGCGTGTTGTTGCCCGTCCCTTCTTAATGGTCCTGGAGGAAGTTAGGACCTCTAATATAGGCAGTTCTAGACATAACCCCTAAGGTTTTTAAAAGAGAAAATTCTAGGCGACAGGCAAGAACACATAGGACATAGCAGATAAATACAGGAAGAAGCATTAAGAGGCCCTCCACAGATAATGCACATAAGCAACATGTCTCATACACAAACATGAGTAGTTTTATTAGAGAAGAGACCTAAACATGATATCTAAGCGGATGTCAATGCACAGAAAATATGCAACTTCTTTTTTATAAACTTGCTAGTAAAGTCCTAATCAGTTTGCCTACTGCTTTTTTAAAACTGTAAGTTGTTAAGCACAAAGAGAACAGTTCTCTAATTGTATACATATAATAGCTACCAGAATCATTAAACAAATTAGAAGCTATTTATGGCCTAGAAGCATGCAGTTCTAGGTGTTGTAAGTCTGATAATACTGGGATTATTACCAGTCTTATTTAAAACAGGATAATCAAATGTGAGACTATTTTATATCTCTTTTATGAATCAGTAGTTTAAACTAGGCATGATTAAACAGATGCAAACAGAGTCCCTAATATATGATTTCTAAATGCACAGAAACGACAATTTTTGTGAAAATGATCTTAATAGAATTCATAAAGCATGATCTCTAAGGGCACAAAAGAATTACAGAATTGCTAGGATATGATTTTAAATCCGCATGAGTAGCAGCTTTTATGTTAATGTTGTTTATTAACCTAGGAGTAGTATTTCTAAGTGGTAATCATAAACATGTAGAGATGCTGAAGCAGTAAACCTAAGGGCATGATATCTAGTGCATGGCATGATTTGAATGTATTGGTCCTAAAGCAGGGATTCTAATGCAAGTATAGGGAATGTAAAAAAGTCTAAAGCAGGATTTCTACCCAGTAACATTGATAAAAACTACATAGCTACCCTCCCCATTTCACTAGCCATCCCCAATATTCGTTTACAATAATTATTACAAATCAATATTTGAATGAATTACATAAATAGATAAAGAAAAAGAAGAAGTTACACTATAGGGAGCCTGAAAACAGGCCCAAATTTCCAAAAACTCAAATGCCCAAGTGTTTCATAGCCTTTCTCATGTCCGAGTGTGTCAGAGTTCCCTAAGGACCTCAAGGGATCCCATGCAGTGATCACACCCGGATTTCATAACCAGAACTGAGTAAGTGCAGTGTGGAAGAGCCAGCTCGAATGCATCAGAGTTCAGAGGGATCTCACAGGGATCCCAAAGCAGTCACACATTGGAGGGGCAGAATTTAAGGACCTAAGAGTAGTGTGAGAGTGCTTGACATATTTTTGAAAAAGTTTTAATAGGAATAAAGGACTCAGTTGAAATAGTTTTATAAAATAGGAGAGTTGTTCAGTAAAATACAGTTTTGACAAAGGCTGTGTAACCAAATCAACAACAGATCAAACACATAGTAAAATAGGTTCAACAACACTCAATTCTTCACAGGGGTCATTGGAGATTAAGGACAAGTAGAGCATGTATGGTGACACATACAGACAGAAGCATAGGAATTTCAAGTCAATAGGTCATAGGTTTCAGAATTACTAAGGATTGCATAGAATCAGAAGTGCTTAGGGGGTTAATGGGGTTGTAGATAACTAATGGTACCAACATAGTGTGAATTTCAGAATCAACATAGAATTAGACACTTAGAGTGAAAAATCAGTTTTGCAAAAGTAGATGCATATCAAGACTAAACAACAGGTGGACAAGCATTCAAAACAGGGTAGAGTCACATTAAGGCAGACTGCCAGGGGGAGTAAATATGTTCAGAGATGTCCTAAGAGGGTTAGACATAGCTAGCATGCTAGATGAAGCAGATCAATTACATGTTGAACAACAAAACAATAGATAGAAACCAATTAAGAATATGATAAACTGAAGCAGGACGAAACACATTGGTTTGAGAACTTGAATTCTAAAATCGGAACATACCAGTAAGGAGAGTAAACGCAAAGTGAAGAACAGAAGAGTATAATAATTAGACTTGGCTTGCAGCCGACTAATTTAGTAGTAGTAGCAAGTAGCATGTAGCAAGAAAGAGAGAGCAGAAGAGCTTTTTAGTGTGAGAGACAATATGAACTAATGTGTTCGTGTCTCTGTGTTAATGAGAGAGAGAATATATATATTAGTTCGAAACTAGGTAGAATAAGGTTAAAATCACAATTGTACAGTAATTATGGGACTCAGAACCAATCAGGGTGAAATTAGTACAAGTACTCCCTTAATTAAGGGAGTTAACTTCAAACGGTAAGAGACAGGTGACCAAATAAGGAAAGAAATCAATGTGTGACTGGAGCATAACAGATAAGGAAATAATTCAAACATAATAGGAACAAAGTAATCAATTAAGGCTAGGTTCATAAGGTTCTAATTAAGGAAATAAGAATCAATTAATAGTATAGTCAATCGTGTAACAAGGCAATAAATAAACTAAATGTCGGAAATTGGTAAAGAATGTTACCATATAGGAAATCAGTAAAGGGTATCAATCACATGGAATCAGGGATTCAAATAGAAAATAGTACTAATTACTACAAACTTCTGTGAATGAACGGAATAGACAAAATATAGGCAAAAAGAGATAAATCAGAAACCCTAATAAGGTAAAAATCACAAAGAATCAGGGATTCATCTAAAACATAGCACTGAGTAGAGGAAATTATCACAAGTTTCTGTCAATAAACAAAGTAAACATAATACAGGCAAAAGAAGCAAGAATCAAAGGCCCTAATAAGCATAATGGGGTAAAATCACAAAAACTCATAACGTATTCGTGAGAAACAGGTATACATACAAATCAAACGAACAAATAAGACAAGACAGCCTCAGAACCTAGGATTAAAACCAAAAGAGTAAGGGTTTTTAACATAGTAAATCAGGTAAATGGGGAAAACCTAAATAAGTTGCTTAAGCACAGTAGAAATTATAGAACAACACTTAAAAATCAGAGGAAACGTCGTTTTGAAAAGGGATTAAGAAACCCTAGCTATGAAGACGAAGAGACGTTTTTAAAAATCATAAAGATTCTTAGGGAAAATAGTAAAATAACTCAAAATACACTCAGATCTGTTACAGATCTAAAGAGTCAAGAGATAAAATTAGGGTTTCAGAGAAGAACAACCCAAAGATGGAGAGATTACGGCTTAAAAGCCATAGATCTAGCCGGAAATAGAAAGATCTTACTCAGACGGGCCAAGGTGGCCTGAGAACGGAAAGAACAAACCATAGGTTTGAGTTGAACAGCCGCTCGTCCCTTGAGGACCTCAAGGTAGCAAGAATCCGGGCATGGGGGAAAGCCATAGAGACCAGGGGTGGTACAGAACCACCATTAATACCGGCGAGCAAATGGCCGGCGAGTAGGAGCCGTGGTTTAGCAGCGAGAGTTTGAGAGAGACGGGGAGGAGATGACGGCGGAGAGTGAAGAGAGAATGAGGGTTTTGGGGGGGGGGGAAGACTATTAAGTTAATTAGGGTAATAACGGATCTGGTTTGTTGATCAAAACTGATCAACGACCCAGGTTAAACCGCAATTGGGTCGGGTAGATTTAGGATTGGGCTTGGGTAGTGGCCAGGTTTAATTAGGGGTTTGGGATGATTTTAATAGGTTGAATTTGAGTTAAAAATAGGCTATTTGTTAAATACCCAATTCGAATTAATTAAAATAATTAGTAAAATAGCTAATAATTATAGAAATGAATTTCATGCATAGAAAAATAGTTTTAAATGATTATTTACTATTTTCAAATGCCAATGACTAATTTTTGGTAGAAAATAGTAAAAATTTATATGCTTGGGCTATAATTGCAAAGTTATTGCAATTATAGCCAAAAGATGCAAATTTGGCTAGTTATGAAATAATTTGGTCTTAATGGGACCATAAATAATAAATTAAATGAAGGAATGCTTTTGAAATCATCTGTGGCACAATTTTATAATTATTTATTGGAAATAAAATGGTAGATAAATTAATAAAAACTATAGGAAAATTATGAAAAAAATACCAATTGTTGTTAATGCATGATTTTGAAGGTATATATGCAATTTTAAAATATTTTGGGAAAAACTTAGGTATCAACAGCTGCCCCTCTTTACTCGAGAATGATGAAAGAGTTGTCGGGTAAAGATATGATGGTAAATTTTGACCGAGCGAAACGGTTAGAGAGATTTAGGCCGC
The DNA here is from genome assembly GCA_005239495.1 of Nicotiana undulata. Classification (NCBI taxonomy): domain Eukaryota; kingdom Viridiplantae; phylum Streptophyta; class Magnoliopsida; order Solanales; family Solanaceae; genus Nicotiana; species Nicotiana undulata. The sequence continues at coordinate 6,845 of ML269641.1, forward strand.
ACTCTAGTTTCTGAGCTGCCTACATATCCATGGTTTTACAGGAATCAGGCTGTGTAGTTCTAGATTCATCGGTGAAGTATACCGGTGAAATTTTCACAAGAACGGACGCAATATCTAGGGAAGGGCGGATGAATGGTTTACGGGGAGATCAGTTTGATAATGGTTGGGAGGACTGGAGCGGGATCGCTCCTGCGATAGCCGTTGCTCGTCAGATTACCTGCAAATAAGAGTAATACATGTTTATACCCAATTATTTCTCAAATCATTTTAAAATTTGCATATATGCCTTCAAAATCGCTTTTTATAATAACTTGCATTTTCCCAATAATTTTACATATTTTATTAAATTCTTTTCCAATTTATTCAGTAATTTATTTCAATAATTATACATAAATTGTATTACAGATAATTTTCAAATATTTCCCAGCTCAATACAATATTTTAATCCTATCGGGATTTAATTATTTCATAAATTAGCTAATTTGGCATTATTTAGCTCTAATTACAGTGATTTTACAATTATGGTCCAATTAAACATTTTATACTATTTAAATAAATAATTTGGCATTTTATATTTTTAATATTAGCTAATTACCTTAATTTCATTTTACCTAGCATTAATATCATTTCATATAATCATTATCTATTTTATTAATTATTTTACATAATCGTAATGGGTATGTAAAAATTGGCCACTTTTTTTTTTTAAATTATAGCCTAAAATTTTCCCAATACCCCAACCCATCTGATTAAATCCGCCGCAATTAACCCCGGCCCAAGCAAAATTCCTACGCGGCCCAACCCCACGACCAATCTGAGCCGTTGATCAATTTAAATCAACGACCCAGATTAGTATTACCATAATTAAACCTAGGTGACTACCCCTCGACCCCTCATTCACTCAGTCTCTCATCTCTCTCCTCTCTATCTCTATCTCTCTAACTCTCTAGAGTCTTAAAGTCCCCTCTCCGCCTCCCATGAGGCCCTTCGTCTTCTCCGGCTAACTCTCCACCGGAGACCATGGTATCCCCACCACCCTCCTGCCTCCTATGGTTCCTTTACGGCCGGTGTTGCTATCCCTAAGGTCTTCAAGAGACCTGGGTTCACTCTCTTACCCCCCTGGGCCTGTGCTCACAATTCTCAAGCCACCTCCGGTCGTTCGAGTAAAATCTATTACTTTTGGGGTTTAAACCAATAACGTTTTGAGGTTTTCTTATCTCTCTGGGTTCTCTTTGAAACCCTAATTTTTAAAACTCTCTGATTCTTTAGATCTATGATAGATTTGTATATGTTTTGAGCTATTTCATTGTTTTTCTCAAAGATTCTCTGATTTTCTCTAAAATGGCTCTTCGTTTTCAAACTAGGGTTTCATGACCCCTTTCAAACTATTTTTTATGACTTCTCAGTATGATCCTAGGGTCTCTATTGTGTATTAACGATTTATTTAAGTTTTTCTATCTTATCCGTATTGTTGCGTTGAAATCGCGAATTTTAGACCTAAACCCTAGGTCCCCGACTTTGTCTGTGATAATGTTTGCGTATGTGTTTGTGTTTCATGAACTTTATGATATCTTACCCTATGTTGTTCATCTATGTCTCTGATATTTCTTTGCTTACATTACTGTTTACCCTATAAGTTCTTGTGGATCCCTAATTTCATATGTCTTCACTACTAGGGTCCCTGACTTATTCCTTTGCTTATATTATCTCCATTAATTCATGCATAGAAATTTATAGTAATCAATATTATTCTCTATTATTTGAATCCCTGATTCCTTGTGATTTAAAAACCTTGATGATTTCCTATGGGATACTTTCAATAATTTTCGACCTTAGTTTATTTCTTACCTTGTTACATGATTAATTTGTTTTTAATTGATTCCTATTATCTTAATTAGAATCTGGTGAACCTAGCCTCTATTGTATGCTTGTACTGGGTTGAAATTGTTTCCTTATATGTTATATGCATGTCACATATGGTAACTTTCCTTACTTGCTATTTGCCTACTAACCGTTTGAACTTAACCCCTTCAATTAAGGGATACTTATGCTGATTTTACACTATTTTAAATATTCCTCTAAGCTACATATGGTACCTTTCCTTATTTGCTGTCGGATAATACCGTTTGAACTTGATTCCTTTAATTAAGGGACACCTATACTGATTGTGTACTGATTGATACTCAGTCCCTTAATTACTGGTTAATTTTGATTCCCACCTTATTTGCTACTTGTCTTCAAAACTATATATATGCATGGTCTTCTCTCATTAAAGGACATTAACATATACCTCGTTCTACTCTCTTGATTTCTTGCTGTTACTAGTCGGCTGGAAGCCAAGACTAGTTATTCTACTTTCTTACTTCTTACTCTGTATTTGCTATCTTCAACTGGTATGTTTCCAGTATATATTTAAAGTCTCTAAAACAATATGTTTCTCTAGGTACTACGATTCATCTTGTTTTTGATCTTCTTTTACTTATGGCTTTGTTGTCCTACTTGCAACTAATTTGGTGTACTCTGTTGTTTAGTTCTTAGTACCCCTCCCATTTAGCCTCAGCATGTGTACTCCCTCTTGTGTGTTTCAATGTCATCCTACTTATGTATTCTGTGATCCCCAGTGTACTACAATTGCATTGTATATTACCTAGTCTCCATGTAATCTTGAACACATGTTGTTTCCTAAACCCATGCGTAATTATGTACTACCCTCTCCCAGTACTCCCTCGAATATGATTAAGTTTAGATCTTGGCATGAATTCTTGGTGACCAACTGTGTTTGTGACTGTTCAGACTCAATACTAGTCTGTGACACTCTAAAACTTCTCTAAATGCTATTATGTATCCTAATCTGTTTCTATGTGTCCCCAATTCCCACTGTCCCTGAGTGAAATCTATGTTTAAATGTGTTGGATATGTTCGAGTTGTTTGCTGATTTTCCAAAGATGTTAACATTATATTCAAGGTGTTTCATTACTGATCAAAACCTTTTCAGAAAACGTTTTTACTTACTGAATCAATCCAGTACTGTTTTTGTCAAAACCTTTTCCAACCTATCTCCTGCACTTCACTTTATTCCTAGTCTCTTAAGATCTGCCCCCTCAGTGTGAGCACTGCTTTGGGACCCCTGAGCTCCCTCTGAACTCTGACACACTGAGGCTGGTACTTCCAGCTGCACATGACAAATTCTTGGTTACTAAGTCTGGGTGTGAGAATTGCCCGGGAGCCCTTGAGGTCCTTAGGGAACTTTGACACACCCGGGTTATGAAAGGCTGTGAAATACCATATGGAAATGAGGTTTGGAGGATTTGGGCCTAATTGAAGGCTCCCTATAGAATAACTTCTTATTTCTATTTTTGGTTATGTAATTCATAATCCTTGGCCCGTAATAATTTGTAAACAACTCTGGGGATGGATAATGAAAGAGGAAAAGGGATAACTTTCATGCTATCAAGGGTAGAAACCATGCTTAGGTTTACATTTCATATTTTTGCGCAATAGAACCCATGTTTAGGACCAATGTGTGCGAAATCATGTATTAGATACCATGTCCTAGGTCTCATGCATAATGTTTCCAGCATCTTTGACATTACTATTATATCACCTAGAAATCCTATTCTAGGATACAGATATTAATAATTTGTACTTCATGCAATTCTGTCTCATAATGACATAACCATGCCTCATAAACACTCAGAAATCCTGTCTCTAGGATAGCGCTAAGTGAATTGTCACGCTTGCATCTTCTGAAACCATGATTAATACTGGACTGCTGTGCATTTAGATAACCTGTTCTTTAGGAATTCTGCATGTAAATCATCCTGCCTTACCTGTGCATTAGATATCATGTTATAGGGTCCTAATCGCCCAACTACACTTAGTCTAATTACTGATGCATATAAAAGGTATAAACAACCTCACTCAGTTCTCTCTAAAACAACTGGTAATACATGTGTGTTCTTTTTTTTTTAAGGTAAATTTTACTACTAGGCTAGCTGCCTAGTAGCGATTTTATTAATAATAATAAAACAAAAAACAAATAACGTAATATTGTCCTAAAATCGATAGGACGATAAATAAAGAATAAGACATAACTCCTACTATCAAAATTGGGCTTGTAGGCCCAATAGTGATCTCAAATAATGTACTACTATCTAAAATGTGACCAACTAAGGCTATTGCTGAGTAAAGCCCAACAGGACCTCTAACATCTGCCTCGTCAATCCCAGGCCCAAGCGAGCCCACTTCAGCGTCCCATTTAATTGTATTTTGTAGGCCATTTCCATCCATAGTTCTTATCTGACCCAATTTCCTGGGCCCGATTCCTGTAACACTTAATAGAGGCCCATGCGTAAGTATAACCCACCGACCTTTACATTTCATTTCCCCTCTCTTTCCTTCTACACTTTCCTATTCCCTCATGCCCTATCTTCTTCTTCCTGTCATTCACGAATGTGGCGATTCCACCTCTGTGGGCTGGTAAGATTCTCCATCTGAGCTCAATACTTTCATTTATGTTGATTTTTAGCTTTTTCCAGTTTCTCACTGCTTTGTACCTTTGTATTTCCTCACTCACTTGCCCGAGTTTCATCTTCTTCTTACATTGCTGGTTCCATGGCTGTACCGGTCCCAAATCCACGCAATCGAACTGGTAAGTTCTTGAATCTGAGTTTATATCTTCCATTTCTGCCTTGTCTTAGCTTTTTCCTCTTCGTCACTGATTTGGGTCTTGCTATTTCATGAGCGTTGGCTCTCATGTCCATGCAAGTCCAGTATGATTCAGATCCAGCTGAGCCAAGGCTATGGTTCAACATCTGATTTCCCCACAATGCCCAGGCCAGAGGTACTGCTGTTTTCTTCTTTTTTTTGTTCAATGCCTTTAATTTGTATGTGCTCTGCTATTTCCATTTTGTCTCTCACTTGCCGTATCTTTTTGTTTTCCTTCCATCTGCATGTCACCTTTTCTCCCCCTATATTTTTAGGGATTTTGGGTTCCCTCCTTAGCTCATTGCCATTGTGTGTCTTGGTTGATCTTCTAGGGGATTGAATGCTAGGCACTAATACCACCACCAAGAAGACATACCTTAGCAATGGGATTGTACCTGCAAAACAAACAACAAAGTTAGTGAAAACCAACTTAGTCATGATCTCCTCAATTCTGATTTGATCATGATTAGGATTGATTTTTGTGCTCCACCCATTGTCCTCAGTCAGCCCTTCAACCCAGCCACATATCCTCCTTATCAATTTCTTGCAACTCTGATTCTTAAGTAAGGCCATTGGTGCTTATCCTCATACACTATCCTCCTACCAGTAGAGTCTAGGTCCCAGTAGTCTTGGCATTCAACATCTACCACATCTAGAGCATAATTGGCTAAGTGGTCTGCCATCCTATTCCCTTCTCTATAAGTGTGAGTTATTCGAATAGTGAGCACTTCTTTCAATTGCCTTATTTCCTCTACCTGATCCCCTATACTCCAGGGTGTCGTCCAGGATCCTTCTAAGATGTTATTCAATAACATGGAGTCTGTTTGAACCCTGATTTGCATATAGCCAAGTTCCTTGCACATTCTCAGTGCCTCCACCATTGCAGTTGCTTCAGCCACATTATTAGACTCTTCTCCTACTTTCCTTCCTGCTGCATATCTAACATCTCCACACTCATCTCTTAGGCAGAATCCTATAGAACTTCTTCCTGGGTTCCCTCGACTTGCACCATCACAATTAACTTTGATCCAACCTTCTTCAGGGCATTCCCATACTATTTTCTCCCATTTCAACTTAGGAGTGTATTGCTGCAATACTTCAAGTAATTGTGTCCACCTATGGGGCACCTTCAGGACTGGTTTCCTCACTTGGACCAAAGTTTGCAATGTAGAGGATACCTGATATATTACCCTATTAATTGAAACAGCTTCCCCATGTTTCAAACTATTCCTACGTTTCCATAATTCCCATACATTACATGAAGGTAAAGCCTGTAGGATTGGTTTAAGTATAGGTATAACTGGAGCTGTCCAACATTTAATGATGGCCTGGTGCAATGTCAACCCATCTACTGCAATCCCAGCTCTAGGTAGGAAATATTTCCAAATAGATTTAGCTGCATTAGATGTGTAAAACAGGTGATTCAAGGTCTCCTCTTTTGGTTCAGCACAACACCAGCATTTTGAAGCCATTAAATACCCAAGCCTTCTCAAAAAATCATCTAGTGGTAGCTTAGCTTTCCATACTTTCCACATGAAGAAGCTTATTTTGAATGGTAGTCCTTTCACCCAGATTTTCTCATAGGCCATTCTAGTGTGATTCCTCCTCCTCAAGTAATCCCAAGCTGTTTTCACTGTAAACTTTCCTCTACTGTCCANTAGGTAGGAAATATTTCCAAATAGATTTAGCTGCATTAGATGTGTAAAACAGGTGATTCAAGGTCTCCTCTTTTGGTTCAGCACAACACCAGCATTTTGAAGCCATTAAATACCCAAGCCTTCTCAAAAAATCATCTAGTGGTAGCTTAGCTTTCCATACTTTCCACATGAAGAAGCTTATTTTGAATGGTAGTCGTTTCACCCATATTTTCTCATAGGCCATTCTACTGTGATTCCTCCTCCTCAAGTAATCCCAAGCTGTTTTCACTGTAAACTTTCCTCTACTGTCAAGCATCCAAATAGGTATATCAAGTGTGTTATGATGAATAGGAGGTGGGATATGGTCAACAATGTGTTGTGCCAAGTCTTCTGGTAAAGCATCATAGAGTCTCTCAGCATTCCATGTACATGTGTGTTCTGAACAACTTAGAACAACATATTTAGGTAACAATCTGCAACAATTTCTCTAATAATTCTGATACATTGTCCCCCGCCTAGGCAAGCCTTAGGGGATTAAATTTCTTAAACTGGAAGTCTGTCTCTCCCTTGTGTGTGTTGCTTAATTCTAACATGTTCTTTCAATCAGTAGGCAAACTGATTAGGAATTTCAAGTAATAACAAAACTACATGTCTGTTTATCCTCTGAATTCACCTAGACACCATATCTTAGGATCTTAATTAACAATATTGCCCTTATATGTGTTTGAGTCGTGATAATTATATGCATTATTTGCGGAGGTAAATCTGAGCCTCTTATATGCTCCTATGTGTTTCCCACTAACTGCAGTCCTACATGTCACCTTAGAATTTTACCCCTTTAAACCTGAGGGTCTGCCTAGTACCTACCCTTTTAGGATAGTATTCCTAACCTCCTCCGGGACTGATAGGAAGGGACGGGTAATAGCACGCAAAAGAGCTCGTGACCAACACGCGCTTTAAACACCTTCACGAGGTGGGAAAGGGTAGAATATGGATATGATGACCGATACGCTAATACCACGTGTAGCCCCTCTTCGAGAAGTGTCATACCGGGTATTGCATTGATGTGATCCATATTGTTATAAACCTAGGATATCCCTTGCTTTAAAAATTAGATTATAACTCTTTTCAAAATTTAGTCGTTCTATAATCATTTTCAAACACATGCATGCTTTAAATCCCCTCTTACTTGAGCCTTTACTTGTTATTTGTTAAACTGTACAAATTCACAAAGCCATTTGGCCGGGAACCACACTTGTGGATCCTGAGGGGTGACTAACACCTTCCCCTTGGGATAATTTCAAGCCCTTACCCTATCTCTAGTTAGCAACGCAGTTGTAAATGAACCCCTAGGTGCCCTAACGCACCGTTAAAATCGTTAGGTGGCGAATCTCCAAAAATGCAAACCCCTTTCCCAAAAGGAAAGAGTTGCCTCAACCCAAATGTCCTGAACCCGATCTCCGCGAGGGAAAAGGGGGGGCACGACAGCATGGCGACTCTATTGAGGATTATAGGCTTTTACCGTTACAAACCGCTTTGTGAATTTACCTGAGTACGCTTTGTTTGATATTTTCACCATATTCTTTTCTCCCCTTCTACGTCGAATTAATTGTTTATTTCCTTCAAGTACTTACACTTCCGCAAAATGAAACTGACATGTTTCTTTGTTTTCTTTTGTAACCGCTTTAAATCATAACTGTGGTATTTACCGCTTTCTTAACGTGCAAATACATGACAACCTGCTCTTAATGCTTATTATTGCATAATCAACATTCATACTCCACTCGTGCCAAACAAATACTATAGCAACGGTTGATGAATGGTTACGCTCTTCCTATACTATTACCCCCTAAATTCAAAAAGGCTTATTTGCGGTAAAACTAGTCGATCAACGGTGCAGTTGACGGTTCCTTGCCTTTCCCCCTTGAGTTGTCCGCTCAAGGGTACCGGTATAAAACCCCATAGAAACCTTACTTTGTTATATTGTTGCATGCATCATGGTTAAACCTAGCCGAGCTAAAGTATTGTCCGCATGATAGCTTTTAAGAAAGCCTTGTCCAAAGTCCACTGGGTTTCCCTAAACCCAAACAGACATCATCACGTTCTGTGCATTTATTTGGAGAACTCAATGATTCATGCTAATTGTTGATATTAAATAGTCGAGTCTGGTGGGGGTAAGGGCCTAACCTTGTTTTCCTTGCAGAAATATGAGGCACGAAGTCCCCAGATTCGGCAGGGTCTCTAATATCCACCCAAGACTGCTGAGTTGGTTGGAAGACCTACACTCTAGTGACAAAGCTCTCGTCAGAAAATATCTGGGTAATCAGCCGTCCCTCCTGGACATCCAACCTAATAACATGAGCTGAGGGGGCTGAAGGCGGACATCTAGCCAGAGCATAGCTGTTGCTGGGACTTCGCGAGTTGGGGAAGCTGTTCGAGGGGAGCAAGAATGCCGAGTTTGGGGAAGGTCCTTCTGGGAACAAGTAGATAGGAATGTCTTTCTTTTACTTTATCAATGTAATAAGGCCAGTGGCCACTAGTGACCTTTACTTCCTGTTTATTTAGTGTCGTTTTTAGATTTGTCTATTTTCTTATCAATAAAATGAGGCGTTTAGCATTTTAAGTTCTCCAAATCAATTTGTCGCTAGGCCTACCTCGGGCACAAAAGAGGTTCCCAAATTAGGACGCGCTTCACATCCCCGCACTATGTGTTTAAATACTGCAATACTTTTTCATAATCCTCTCTGACTTGGCTACCTTTTTTGTTTTTGTTTGTTTTTTCTTTATTATTCCCCTCCCCAAAGGTTAGTTCATGCACTCTGGCATCATCATCCTATCTCACAAGATCTAGAGGCCCTCCACCCTATCCTCCTCCTAGTTGTTGTGTTATTCTCGAGGACGGGGGGGAAGGCCCTTCCATACAAACTGTGAGCAGAGGGACATACCTCAAGAACTGGTCTATCATGACAACCAAAGCCCGACGAGCCTCGGGGTAGCAAGGCTAAAACAAGCATTATTTACTATTTTATTTGCTAAAATGATTTTTTTTTTGCATTTCTCAATTTGTGCAATAAGATCCTCAATGTACAAAATAGTTATTCAATTTATCAAAGCATTTCTAATTTTTCTTATGAATCAAATATTTATCATTATTGTTTTCTCTCATTACTTTATCTACATAGCATTACTATTACTTGTCTTGATGAACCAATGACCGTGACATGCAATGAGACATGAAACAAAAGGACATTGATTCAGAGGAAGATGACATACTCGACAAATCGTCAAAGAAGTTAAGAACTTTGAGAACAGACCTAAGTCCAACCTGGACGAGACTGAAATTATCAACCTAGAGATTCGGAAAATGTCAGGGAAACACGGATCAACATTCATCTGTCACCGTCAACAAAGAAAGAATACATAGAGTTTCTGAAAGAGTATTAGGACATATTCGCCTGGTCATACGATGACATGACTGTTCTAAGTACATCTATTGTGGCTCACAAACTGCCAACCAATCCGATTTGTCCACCAGTAAAGCAAAAGCTCAGAAAATTCAAACCTGACATGAGTTTGAAAATCAAGGAAGAACTTGCCAAGCAGATCAACGCCAAAGTTCTCAGGGTAGTTGAGTACCCAACATGGTTAGCCAACATTGTACCTGTGCCGAAGAATGACGGGAAGGTCAGAGTCTGTGTCGACTACCGGGATCTCAACCGGGCCAATCCGAAAGATGACTTCTCTTTGCCAAATATACACATCCCGATTGACAATTTCGCCAAGCATGATCTACAATCGTTCGTGGATTTCTTCGCTGGTTATCATCAGATTTGGATGGATGAGGAAGATGTTGAGAAAACAGCTTTCATTACTCCATGGGGAGTGTACTGTTACAAGATGATGTCATTCGGCCTGAAGAATGCAGGGGCCACCTACATGAGGGCTATGACCACCATATTCCACGACATGATTCACAAGGTGATCGAGGTATACGTGGATGATGTTATTATCAAGTCCAAGAAAGCCACTGATCACATAGAAGACTTGAGGAAGATATTCAATAGGTTGCGAAAATATAATCTGAAGCTGAATCCCGCGAAGTGTGCATTCGGGGTTCCTGCTGAGAAATTGCTGGGATTTATTGTGAGCCGCCGGGGAATAGAATTGGATCCGTCAAAGGTCAAAGCCATTCAAGAATTACCACCGCCGAGGAACAAGAAAGATGTTATGAGCTTCCTAGGAAGCCTTAATTACATCAGCCGGTTTATAGCACAATCTACAGTTATATGTGAGTTGCTCTTCAAGATGCTGAAGAAGGACGCTACAACCGAATGGACCGATGAGTGCCAAAAGGCTTTCGATAGAATCAAGGAATATTTGTCAACACCACCAGTACTAGTACCACCTAAGCTAGGTAGACCTCTGTTACTCTACCTTGCCGTATTAGATGGAGATTTCGGTTGCGTTATGGGGCAACATGATGAAAAAAAGAGAAAAGGGAAAGCAATTTATTATCTCAGCAAGAAGTTCACTTCGTATGAGGCTCGGTATTCTCTTCTGGAACGCACCTGCTGTTCTTTGACTTGGGTCGCTCAAAAGTTGAGGCATTACTTCTGCGCCTACACCACATATCTCGTATCAAGGATGGATCCCTTGAAGTACATCTTTCAGAATCCCATGCCCACTGGCAAGCTAGCCAAGTGGCAAATCCTACTGAGCAAATTTGACATTGTCTATGTGACCTAGAAAACAGTCAAGGGACGGGCATTGGCAGACCATCTTGCTGAAAATCCTGTAGACAGAGAATACAAACCTTTGAAAACATATTTTCCTGATAAAGAGGTATCATTCGTAGGAGAAGACATAGCAGAATCGTACGACGGTTGGAGGATGTTCTTTGATGGAGCAACAAACTTCAAGGGAGTCGGTATTGGAGCAGTCTTAATATCGGAAACCGGTCAGCATTATCCGGTATCCGCCAAGCTAAGGTTCCCCTGCTCCAACAATATGGCAGAGTATGAAGCCTATATCTTAGGGCTCAACATGGCCATTGACATGAACGTCCAAGAGTTGTTAGTTATCGGTGATTCAGACTTATTGGTACATCAGGTACAAGGAGAGTGGGAAACCAAGAATTCCAAAATACTACCATATATGCATCATGTACAGGAATTAAGAAAGAGGTTCACAAAGATAGAGTTCCGACATGTCCCTAGAATCCAGAACGAGTTCGCCGATGCTTTGGATACTTTGTACTCAATGATCCAGCATCCGGACAAAAATTTCATTGACCCTATTCCGGTAAAGATTCACAATTAGCTGGCCTACTGTGCGCATGTTGAAGAAGAAGCAGACGAAAATCCTTGGTTTCATGATATCAAGGAGTATTTGGCAAAAGGAGATTACCCAAAGCTTGCAAATTCCACTCAGAAACGCACACTTCGGAGGTTGTCTAATAACTTCTTTCACAGCTGAGGAATCCTGTATAGGAGGACTCCCAACTTGGGTTTATTAAGGTGTGTTGACGCAAAAGAAGCATCAAAACTACTGGAAGAAATTCATGCTGGGACCTACGGTCCACATATGAACGGTTTTGTTCTGGCGAAGAAGATACTCCGAGCTGGTTACTTTGGATGACTATGGAAATGAATTGCATCCAGTACGTCCGAAAATGCCACCGCTGTCAGATACATGGAAATATGATAAAGGTACCTCCAAGTGAGCTCAATGCAAAAAGTTCACCATGGTCGTTCGCCGCCTGGGGCATGGATGCTATTGGACCAATCGAGCCTGCCGCCTCCAACGGACACATGTTCATTCTGGTGGCCATAGATTACTTCACTAAACGGGTCGAGGCAACCTCCCACAAAGAAGTTACTAAGAAAGTTGTGGCCGCCTTTGTCCGCGACCGCATTGTTTGTCGGTTCGGAGTTCCAGAGTCGATCATCACCGACAATGATTCTAATCTTAACAGTGACTTGATGAAAGATATGTGCGAAACGTTCAAGATCAAGCACAAGAACTCCACAGCATACAGACCTCAGATGAATGGAGTCGTAGAGGCTGCTAACAAAAACATCAAGAAGATACTAAGGAAGATGATAGAAAGGCACAAGCAGTGGCATGAAAATTTATCATTTGCCTTATTGGGATATCGCACCACGGTTCGAAAATCAACCGGGGTAACTCCTTATATGTTTGTTTACGGTACAGAGGCTATTATTCCTGCCGAAGTTGAGATCCCATCCTTAAGGATCATACAGGAAGCCAAGCTCAGCGATGCAAAATGGGTAAGAAGCCGTTATGAGCAACTAGCCCTCATAGACGGAAAGAGAATGAATGGAGTCTGTCATGGTCAATTATATCATAATAGAATGACTAGAGCCTTTAACAAGAAAGTCAAGCCAAGACGATTCACACCAGGGCAGCTGGTGTTAAAGAAAATCTTTCCACATCAAGATGAAGCCAAGGGAAAATTCTCTCCCAACTGGCAGGTCCCTACATGGTTCACAGAGTGCTGACAGGAGGAGCACTTATACTTGCAGAAATGGACAGAGAAGTCTGGCCAAAACCGATCAATTCAGATGCAGTCAAGCGTTATTATGTGTAATCCTTTATGCTTTTATCAATGATGTAAATTGAACTATGTTTGACCTGATTCCCGTTTAAGAGGGGATACGTAGGTAGCCCTATGGGTTCGGTCACAATTCAATAAAATTTCATTTTTTCCCTGTAATTGGAAACTGGGGCAAACATTTGAGGGGGACCCCCAAAATGTTGAAGCAAGCTCAGCCGATCGCCGCACGAGAAACAGCCAGAAGTATTCACCCATCAGACTGGGGAAACATTATGAGAAGGACTCTCAAAATTCCATAGCAGGAGAGGTTGCAACGTCGGTTCATCTAAAACTATTTTAGATTATATGCTTATGTTATACTTCTACAAAATCATGCACACTTATTTCTTGAAACATCTTGTTTAGTAAATGCTACCCCAATGATACAAACAGTATCATCAGATCAAGCCGAATGAGTCAAGTAAAGCCAGCGGGGATACAAACTAACCTTCCCCTTTACGGAACTCATGATTTTTCTTTGGATGTAGGTACAAAGTTTGCAAAAGTCCAAAACATACTACCCGCCCAAAGGATATATATCGTTCAAAGACACACTTCTCAAACCCGTCACACATGCCGACATTTATTATCAGCACAAACGATGCTTCATTATCACAATGCCCACAACGGTCACAATACCGCAATTTATCACCAGCTAAGAATTTCTATTGTCATTCATTTAGTCTTGTATAAGGCTACTATTCTGCCTTCCGAGACTAAACATTGTCTTCATCTGCATTCGTATAAGGCTACCTTTCTGCCATCTGAGGTTAAACTCTACGTCCACCTACATTTGCATAAGGCTACTATTTTGCCTTTCGAGACTAAACACTGTCTCCATCTGCATTCGCATATGGCTACCTTTCTGCCTTCCGAGGTTAAACTCTACCTCCATCTGCATTTGCATAAGGCTACTATTATGCCGTCCGAGGTTAAGCTCTACCTCCATCTACATTACATAAGGCTACCATTCTGCCTTCCAACTTGCATAAGGCTACCATTCTGCCTCTCGAGGTTAAGCTCTACCTCCATCTACATTTTCATAAGGCTACTATTCTGCCTTCTGAGACTTAGCGCCGTCTCCATCTGCATTCGCATCCTGCATAAGGCTACCATTCTGCCTTCCGAGGTTAAGATCTACCTCCATCTGCATTTGCATAAGGCTGCTATGCTGCCTTCCGAGGCTAAACGCTGCCTCCAATTTACTCTTCAAAAGCAACCACTGCCTCAAACAATATTTACTTCGCTTTCATTTCGGGCTATGCTCTGCCCCTGTAATTCGCAAGACTAAGCTCTGTCTTGTTAGCATCATACTATTGCATCTTCATGGGCTGAAATATCGCCAACCTATCCAAAGGCGTCATCGTTCGGAGGCACCCTCTTCATGGACCGAGAACACCATGTCATGGCCTAAGGATCTCTTTTATCATCTTGCATATCATTATTCAAAGGCGGCATCGTTCGGAGGCACCCTCTTCATGGACCGAGAACACCATGTCATGGCCTAAGGATCTCTTTTATCATCTTGCATATCATTATTCAAAGGCGGCATCGTTCGGAGGCACCATCCTCATGGCCTGAGAACATCATTTCATGGCCTGCAAATCCTGTATCAAGCAATTCATGGCCCAGGACGTCATGGTCAGAGGACGTCATCCTTAACCGTCTGAAGACATCATTCATGGTCCGACGGGAACTTGCATCATATTTAAATTATGCACAATATATGCTTGTACTGTTCATTTGCAGGTAATCCCGCTAGCAACATCCATCCTGGCAGTAGCGGTCTCGCTCTAGTTCTTCCCAAACTACCCCGTCTGTCGTTTGTTCACCTAACCCTATACTTCGCATCCGTTCTTGAACAACTTCATCGTTATACTTCGCCGATGACTCCTGAACTACATACGGCCTGATTCCTGTAAAACTAGGGATATGTAGGCAACTCAGAAACCAGGGTGTGGCCTAAAATTCTTAAATCATTTCACTCGGTCAAAATTTGCCATCATATCTTTACCCGACAACTCTTTCATCCTTCCTGGGTAAAGAGGGGCAGCTGTTAATACCCAATTTTTTCTCAAATCATTTTAAAATTTGCATATATGCCTTCAAAATCGCTTTTTATAATAACTGTCATTTTCCCCATAATTTTACATATTTTATTAATTTCTTTTCCAATTTATTCAGTATTTTATTTCCATAATTATACATAAATTGTATTACAGATAATTTTCAAATATTTTCCAGCTTAATACAGTATTTTAATCCTATTGGAATTTAATTATTTCGTAAATTAGCCAATTTGGCATTATTTAGCTCTAATTACAGTGATTTTACAATTATGGTCCAATTAAACATTTTATACCATTTAAATCAATAATTTGGAATTTTATATTTTTACTATTAGCTAATTACCTTAATTTCATTTTACTTAGCATTAATTTCATTTCATATAATCATTATCTATTTTATTAATTATTTTACCTAATCGTAATGGGTATGTAACAATTGGCCACTTTTATTTTTAAATTATAGCCTAAATTTGGCCCAATACCCCAACCCATCTGATTAAATCCGCCCCAATTAAGCCGGTCCCAAACAAAATTCCTATGCGGCCCAACCCCACGACCAATCTGAGTCGTTGATCAATTTAAATCAATGGCCCAGATTAGTGTTACCATAATTAAACCTAGGTGACTACCCCCCGACCCCTCATTCACTCAGTCTCTCATCTCTCTACTCTCTATCTCTATCTCTCTAACTCTCTAGAGACTTACAGTCTCCTCTCCGCCTCCCATGAGGCCCTTCGTCTTCTCCGGCTAACTCTCCACCGGAGACCATGGAATCCCCACCACCCTCCTGCCTCCTATTCCTTTAAGACCGGTGCTATCCCTAAGGTCTTCAAGAGACCTGGGTTCACCCTCCTACCCCCCTGGTCCTGTGCTCACAATTCTCAGGCCACCTCTGGTTGTGCGAGTAAAATCTATTACTTTTGGGGTTTAAACCAATAACGTTTTGAGGTTTTCTTATCTTTCTGGGTTCTCTTTGAAGCCCTAACTCTTAAAACTCTCTGATTAGTTTAGATATATGATAGATTTGTGTATGTTTTGAGCTATTTCGTTGTTTTCCTCAAAGATTCTCTGATTTTCTCTAAAATGGCTCTTCGTTTTCAAACTACGGTTTCGTGACCCCTTTCAAACGATTTTTTATGACTTCTCAGTATGATCCTAGAGTCTCTATTGTGTATTAACGATTTATTTAAGTTTTTCTATCTTATCTGGATTGTTGCGTTGAAATCCCTAATTCTAGACCTAAACCCTAGGTCCCTGACTTTGTCTGTAATAATGTTTGCATATGTGTTTGCGTTTCATGAACTTTATGATATCTTAGCCTATGTTGTTCATATATGTCTCTGATTTTTCTTTGCTTACATTACTGTTGTCAGGACCTAGAATCCAAATCCAGGTCGTGATGGCGCCCCACGACGGGGTTAGGCAAGACAATATGAATTACCCTTCCCATTTGATTAAACAAGTAAATATTACCAATTTTAAACAATTAAACATGAGGATAGCTTGACATGAAACGAAAAATCATAACAATATATGGCCAACATAAAGCATATGTATGCATATACAACCCCAAATCCCAAAATATACACTACATGGGTGCCATGAACTAGTGTCACGAGTGTCATGGGAAAACTAACAGAATATACAAAGGATAATAATATATATATACAAATCCATAGTATGAATGAAATAGACGGGAAAAATAACAAAAGTAAATTAAACTCCATGGTGCTGCTGGGGATCGCCAGAGGAAGCAGCTCACCGTGAAGTCAAGTCCACTAGCTCAGGGTCTATCTTCGGTACAATAACCAGAAGCACCTTCCTCAGAACCTGTACAGTTAAGTACAGAAGTGCAGCATCCGTACATATTAAATAAATATGTACCCAGTGAGTATCCCGCCTAAACTCGAAGAAGTAGTGACGAGAGGTCGACTCGATACTCACTAAGGTCCAACAGTCATAACATATGATAGAATATAATGAAATACAGTAGGCATGTCAAGAAATACGAAACAAGTACATATCAAAAGCGGAAATCCAAACAACTACTGAATTAAGCAATAATGCAATTTCAAGGGTAAGACCACCGAAACGAAACAATAATCACCAAGTCTTAGATCCGCCGTGACGTACGGCCCGATCCCATAAGGTACCTTCTAAACTCGCCGTGGCGTACGGCCCGATCCCATATGTGTACAATACCTCTCAATTCCGCCGTGGCGTACCGATCCCATATATATCACAAATACTTTTCAACTCTTCCATGGCGTACGGCCCGATCCCATATATATTTCAAATACTTACTTTCCATAACAAATTCCATTCCATTCAACAATTTTCCATAAAGCCTCAGAGGAACAATATTATACAAAACATAATCTCATAGTACATATGGCGTCACAATAAATCATATATAGCATTGCAAGGAAGCATATAAGGCATTACGAGGAAGCATATAAGGCATATAAGGCATTACGAGGAAGCATATAAGGCATATAAGGCATTACGAGGAAACATATAAGGCATGATGTGGGCCTAACTACCCGGACATAACAATGATAGCCGCTACGTACGGACTCCCGTCACTTGGCGCGTACGTAGCCCCCAAACAATTTACATATAGCATATACATCACCTATGGGGAAAATTCCCTCTTACAAGGTTAGAAAGGAGACTCACCTCGTGTCGAATCTACCCCTCGGACCACAATTGCGCCCGAAACTCTGAACTCTACACCCGAGGACTCGCAACTAGCCAAAAGGTGTAAGATTAAATCAATGCATGCACAATTTGGGAGATTATCTTAGTTATTCACTAAAATCGCTATTCTTGAAGAATTCCCAAATTCCAACCCCGGTCCCTCATGCTCAAATTTCGAAAATTCTCGAAGGGATCACTCACCCATCGCCTAAGGATCATTAAGGTGTGATTTCTACTTGAATTCATGGCCTAAAATGGAAAGTCACAAAATCCCCAAGAGCCCTAAAATTACTACCTAATTCTATAATTTCTGATAACCTAGTAGGGAATTTAACTAGGAATTGATGTTTGAAACTAGTAAAACCATGGAATTTACTTACCTCAATAACAGTGGTGGAATGTTCCTTGAAGAGTTCTGTAAAGACTTGAGGAGGAAGATGAAAATGGAGGAAATATGCTAAGTCCCGTATTTAATAACACTGCCCAGGGATTCCTTCACTGCGATCGCGGCAGAGGTCCTGCGATCGCGAAGAGTAACTCAACCCGTCCCTGGCTTGGCACTATGTGATCGCGAGGATGGGGCTGCGATCGCGAAGGCATGGAGTCCAGCCTTCCGCGATCGCGAAGATGAAGCTGCGATCGTGAAGAACAATTAGCAGCCCAGCCCAATTCCTTCTCCGCGATCGCGACACACCTTCTGCGATCGCAGAGAAGGAAACAAGATAGCAAAAATCTAGTTTTTCCAACTTAGCCCCCGGGGGTCCAAAACTCACCTGAGCCCCTCGGGACCCCGTCCCAAAGCACTGGCAACTCTGTATTCATGATACGGACTCGCTCGAACTTCCGGAACGCGAAAAACAACAACGAAACTCAGAATTCAGACCCAAAATCAAATTTAATTATGCTTAAGAACTTAAGATTCAAGAATTCATTCCAATGCGCCGAGCCGACCTATACTACTCGGAATGATTTCAAATTTTGCAGACAAGTCGTAACTGACATAACGGAACTATTCCCAGTCTCGGAATTGCATTCGGACCTTGGTAACATAAAATCACATTCCAAACCAAATTTCAAATTGAATGAAAATCCTCAAAACCTCATTAACTCTAAGTTTTTCCATTTTGATCTGAAACCAATCAAATCAAGTCCGTTTCTTACTAAATTTCACAGATAACTAAAATAACACATATTGAACCTGTTCCGGGCTCCGAAACCATAATACGGGCCCGGCAGGACAAGTTTCACATCGAGGTTCATTTTCATAAGCCTTTATTATTTTCAGAAAATAATTTTCTTTAAAACTTCATTTCTCGGACTTGGATCCTTGGAATTCGATTTCGGGCATACGCCCAAGTCCCAAATTTTCCTACGAATCTTCCGGGACCGCCAGATCACGGGTATGGGTCCGTTTACCAAAAATGTTGACAAAAGTCAACTTTATTCAATTAATTATCATAAATTCAACTCTTTTATCAAGTTTCCACATAAAGGCTTCCCAGCTACGCGCCCGGGCTGCGCACGCACATCGAACTGAGATTAACGGAGGATTTTGGGGCCTCGGAATACAGTCATAATTAAATTTACATAAGATGACCTTTTGGGTCATCAAAATCTCCCCCTCTAAAACAAACATTCGTCCTCGAGTAGACGTAGAATCGTACCTGAAGTGCTCAATAGGTGTGGGTACCTGCTCCGCATGTCCTCCTCGGACTCCCAAGTCGCCTCATCGACTGATTGGCCCCTCCACTGGACCTTTACGACAGAAATTTTCTTAGACCTCAACTGGCGATCCTTCCTATCAATAATAGAAATTGGCTCCTTCTCGAAGCCCAACTTCTCATCTAACTGAATAGTGCTGAAATCAATCACGTGAGAGAAATCGACATGATATCTCCGGAGCATGAATACATGAAAAACCGGATGAACTCCTGATAAGGCGGGAGGTAAAGCGAGCTCATAGGCAACCTCCCCGACTCGCCTCAACACCTCGAAAGGGCCTATAAACCTGGGGCTCAGCTCGCCCTTCTTCCCGAATCTCATAACACCCTTCATCGGCGAAACCTTCAACATAACCTTATCTCCTTCCATAAATGCTACATCACGCGCCCCATGATCTGCGTAACTCTTCTGTCTGGACTGAGCTGTGCGGAGTCTCTCCTGAATAATCTTCACCCTATCCAAAGCATCTCTCACCAGATATGTGCCATATAACTTGGCCTCGCCAAGCTCAAACCACCCGATAGGAGAACGACATCGCCGACCATATAAAGCCTTGAATGGAGCCATCTCGATGCTGGACTGATAAAATGTTATTGTATGCAAATTCCACCAAAGGCAAGAACTAGTCCCACTGACCGCCAAAATTAATCACACAAGCCCTGAGCATATCCTCCAAAATCTGAACTGTACGCTTCGACTGAACATCAGTTTGAGGGGGAAATGCTGAGCTGAGATCTATCTGAGTGCCCATCTCACTGTACAATGCTCTCCAGAAGTGCGAGGTGAAATGAGGACCTCGATTTGATATAATGGACACCGGCACACCGTGCAACCGGACTATCTCCCGAACATAAATCTGGGCTAGCCTCTTTGTAGTATAAGTAGTAGCCACAGGAATGAAATACGCCGATTTGGTCAATCTATCCACAATGACCCAAACCGCGTCAACCTTCCATAAAGTCCGAGGCAATCAAACCACGAAGTTCATAGTGATGCGCTCCCATTTTCACTCGGGAATGGGCATATGCTGAAACAAGTCTCATGGCCTCTGGTGCTCGTACTTGACATGCTGAAAATTGAGGCACCTAGCCACATACTACACTATATCCTTCTTCATCCGCCTCCACCAGTAGTGTTGCTTCAAATCACGGTACATCTTCGTCGCACCCGGATGAACAGAATATCGAGAACTGTGGGCCTCTTATAGAATTCTCTTCCTCAGGCCATCAATATTAGGAACACATAAATGGCCCTGAAGCCTCAAGACACCATCCTCGCCCAAAGTAACCTCCTTGGTCCTTCCCTGGACCACTGTATCCCGAAGCTCTGCAAGGCATGGATCATTAAATTGTCGAGCCTTAATCTCCCCCAACAATTTATACTGAGCAACTACATGAGCCAAAACTCGACGAGGCTCCGAAAGGTCCAATCTCACAAGGTGATTGGCCAAGGACTAAATGTCCAAGGCTAAAGGTCTCTCCTCCGCTGCAATGTAGGCCAAGCTACCCATACTCACTGCACTCCTGCTTAAAACATCTACTACTACATTTGCCTTGCCCGGTTGATACAAAATAGTGAGATCATAATCTTTTAACAACTCAAGCCATCTCCGCTGCCTCAAATTAAGGTCCATCTGCTTGAATAAGTGTTGCAAACTGCGGTGGTCAGTGGAGACCTCACATGGCACACCATACAAATAGTGCCGCCAAATCTTCAAAGCATGAACAATCGCTGCCAACTCTAAGTCATGAACATGATAATTCTTTCCATGAACCTTCAGCTGGCGCGAAGCATAAGCAATAACCTTGCCATCCTGCATCAGCACACATCCCAACCCGACGCGTGAAGCGTCGCAATACACGGTATACATCCTAGAACCGGAAGGCAATGCCAGAACTGGTCCTGAGGTCAAAGCTGACTTGAGTTTCTGAAAGCTCGCCTCACACTCGTCGGACCACCAAAATGGGGCATTATTCTGAGTCAATCTGATCAATGGAGCTGCAATAGAAGAGAACCCTTCCACGAATCGGCGATAATAGCCTGCTAGGACCAAGAAACTCCTTATCTCTGTAGCTGAAGTAGGACGTGGCCAACTCTGAACCGCCTTAATCTTCTGAGGATCAACCTTGATACCTTATCCGGATACCACATGCCCCAAAAATGCCACGGAATCTAACCAGAACTCGCACTTGGAGAACTTAGCATACAGCTTCTGTTCCCGCAAGGTCTGGAGCACAATTCTCAAATGCTGATCATGCTCCCCCAAGCTCCGCGAATAAATCAAGATGTCATCAATGAAGACGATGATGAAGGAATCAATATACGGCCTGAATACCCTATTCATCAAGTCCATAAATGCTGCTGGGGCATTAGTTAAACCAAAAGACATCACCAGGAACCATAATGGCCATATCTGGTACGAAATGCAGTCTTCGGAACATCCGAAGCCCCAATATTCAACTGATGATAACCCGATCTCAAATCAACCTTGGAAAACACACGAGCACCTTACAACTGGTCAAATAAATCATCGATGCGCGGCAGAGGATACTTATTCTTAATAGTAACCTTATTCAGCTGGCGGTAATCGATACACATCCACATAGTCCCATCCATCTTCTTCACAAATAGGACTGGAGCACCCCACGGCGACACACTCGGCCTGGTGAACCCCTTAGCCAACAACTCCTCAAGTTGCTCATTTAACTATTTCAACTCCTTAGGAGCCATACGATACGGGGGAATGGAAATAGGCTGAGTATCTAGAGCTAAATCAATACAGAAATCAATATCTCGATCTGGAGGCATGCCTGGAAGATCTGAAGGAAATACGTCTGAAAACTCTCGCACCACCGGCACTGAATCAATGGTCGAAGACTCGGCGGTGGTGTCCCACACATAAGCAAGGTAAGCCAAACAACCCTTCTCGACCATATGCCAAGCCTTCATGAAGGAAATGACCCAGCTGGAGGCACTAACTGAAGAACCCCTCCACTCTAGCCTAGGCGACTCAGGCATGGCTAAAGTGACTTTCTTGGCATGGCAATCTAACACAGCATGATAAGGAGATAGCCAATCCATGCGTAGGATAACCTAAAAATCAATCATATCCAGCAATAAAAGATCTGCTCTGATATCGAAACCGCAGAAAGTGATCAGAGAAGACTGGTAGACCCGGTCTACCACCACAGAATCGCCCACAGAAGTGGACACATATATAGGAGAACCCAAGGACTCACGAGGGACATCCAGAAAATGAGCAAATAGAACTGAACATATGAATACCTGGATCCTGGGTCAAATAGTACCGAAGCCTCTCTACCACATACTGAGATAATACCTATGATTACGGCGTATGAGGCCACTGCATCTGATCTGGCCGAAATGGCATAAAATCTGGCTGAGGCTCCAGAAGACTGAACTCCCCCAGAGTGAACAGGAACTAACTAACATCCTCCTGGCTGGCCTCCCCCTCTAGGACGACCCCTGCCGACCTGTCCTCCACCTCGAGGTGGACGGACTGCTGGTGCTGAACTCCTAGGCTAATAACTCTGCTGCACTGCCTTGCTCTGATACCTGGGACAATACCTCCATGTATGACCCGGCTCCCCATACTCGAAACAACCTCCTGGCACTACAGCCCCCTGCCCGAAAGAGGAAGAACCCTGAATAGCCGGAGGGCGGTGTGAACCCTCTAGTAAGGCACTGAAATAGGTACCAGAGGATCTATGATGACTGGAATGACCGCTGGGTGCACTCTGGATGGCTAGAGGACGATAGGAACGCTCTGGCATAGCGCCTCACTCAGGCCTCACTGAACCACCTCGAGGGGGTAGTGGGGGTGCTGAATACGAAGGTCTGCTGCGCTGACCACCCCCGAACTGACCTCTTCTCCTAGCTGAAACATCCCTGAACTCTCCTGAGAACCTGGACCTCTTGTCCCGCTGACCCTGTTCCCTGCTCCTTAACCGATACCCCTCAATCCGTTAAGCTATCTCGACTACAAGCTGGTAGGGGTACCCATCTCCACCTCTCGGGCCATAGAGGCCCTAATACCTGGATGCAAGTCTACCACAAACCACCGCACCCTCTCGCATCAGTAGGCAATATCATAAGGGCATGGCGAGATAATCAGTCACTGACATCTGCCCCTGCTCTAGTCGCTCAAACTGACCCCGTAGCTCCTCCATCTCAGAAGGTGGAATATAACTGTCTAGAAATAGTTGAGCGAACTGATCCCAAGTGACAGGAGGAGAATCTGCTGGTCTGCTGAGAATATATGACTGCCACCACCTGCGAGCTCTGCCCTCTAACTGAAATGTTGTGAAGTCCACTCCATGGGACTCTAAAATCATCATGTTGTGCAGTCTGTCCCTGCACCTATCAATGAAATCCTTAGAATCCTCACCCCGCTCACCACTGATGACTGGAGGGCGAAGTCGGGTCCATCTATCCAACATCTTCTGCTGGTCACCCTCTACAACTGTCCTGGGCTTGGGGCTGCTATTACGGGCTGAACCCCACCCAGGGGCGGTGTGTCCGGGGTATGACGTGATGTTGCTGCCTGACCTGTGTCCTGAGCGGTAGGGGTCTGGACTCCCCCTCTCGCCTGATATGTAGCTGGGTCGGCTGGAAATAAACTAGCCTGGGACATAGTGTCCATGAATCTCAGCATACGGCCCATGACCTCCTGGAAGCCTGGCCCCTTCATGAAATCCACTGGAGCAGGTGCTACTGGAGGCACCTCATCCTTCTCCTCCATAATAGGGTCCTCTGGTGGTGCCACTGGTATAGCTCTGGGATGCCCTCATCCCCTACCTCGAGCAGGTGCTCTACCCCTGCCTCTACCCCGACCTCGGGCGGCGGGGGCATCGACATCTCTCGGGCCAGAAACATCGGATGCACGCGTCCTCACCATCTGTGAGAGAATAGAAGAATATGTTTGAGTACATCATAGATTGCACGACTATATATGAATAAAGGGAAGTTTCCTAACACCTCATAGCCTCCTGAAGATAAGTACAGACGTCTCCGTACTAATCCGCAAGACTCTACTAGGCCTGCCCGTGACTCGTGAGACTTGTGTGAACCTAGGGCTCTGATACCATGTTGTCACGACCCAGAATCCAAATCCAGGTCGTGATGGCGCCCAACGACAGGGTTAGGCAAGCCAATATGAATTACACTAAGTGTTACCCTTCCCATTTGATTAAGCAAGTCAATATTACCAATTTTAAACAATTAAACATGAGGATAGCTTGATCTGAAACGAAAGATCATATCAATACATGGCCAACATAAAGCATATGTATGCATATACAACCCCAAATCCCAAAATATACACTACATGTGTGCCAGGAACTAGTGTCACGAGTGTCATGGGAAAACTAACAGAATATACAAAGGATAATAATATATATATATATACGAATCCACAGTCTGAATGAAATAGACGGGGAAAATAACAAAAGTAAATGAAACTCCATGGTGCTGCTAGGGATCGCCAGAGGAAGCAGCTCACTGTGAAGTCAAGTCCACTAGCTCAGGGTCTGTCTCCGGTACAATAACCAGAAGCACCGGCCTCAGAATCTGTACAGTTAAGTACAGAAGTGCAGCATGAGTACATATTAAATAAATATGTACCCAGTGAGTATCCCGCCTAAACTCGAAGAAGTAGTGACGAGAGGTCGACTCGATACTCACTAAGGTCCA
>ML269641.1:32121-42146 GCA_005239495.1 Nicotiana undulata
TATATACAAATCCACAGTCTGAATGAAATAGACGGGGAAAATAACAAAAGTAAATGAAACTGCATGGTGCTGCTGGGGATCGCTAGAGGAAGCAGCTCACCGTGAAGTCAAGTCCACTAGCTCAGGGTCTATCTTCAGTACAATAACCAGAAGCACCGGCCTCAGAACCTGTACAGTTAAGTACATAAGTGCAGCATGACTACATATTAAATAAATATGTACCCAGTGAGTATCCCGCCTAAACTCGAAGAAGTAGTGACGAGAGGTCGACTCGATACACACTAAGGATCCATCCTTGATATGAGATATGTTGTGTAAGCACATAAGTAATGCCTCAGCTTCTGGGCTACCCATATTAGAGCGTAATAGGTACGTTCCAGTAGAGAATACCGTGCCTCGTATGGAGTGAACTTCTAACTCAGATAATATATAACCTGATCTTTTCTCCCTGTCTCATCGTGCTGCCCCAGAACGCAGCCGAAAGCCCCATCTAACACTGCGAGGTAGAGTAAAAGGGTCTTCCTGGCTCTGGCGGTACCAAGACTGGCGGTGTTGACAAGTACTATTTGATTCTGTCGAAGGACTTTTGAGAATCCTCGCTCCATTTGGTTGCAGCATCTTTCTTAAGCATCTTGAAGATTGGTTCACATATGACCGTGGACTGGGCTATGAACCGGCTGATGTAGTTAAGGCATCCCAGGAAACTCATCACATCTTTCTTGTTCTTTGGCGGTGGTAACTCTTGTATGGCTTTGACCTTTGATGGATCCACTTCTATCCCTCGTCAGCTGACGATGAACCCAAGCAATTTTCCAGCGGGAACCCCTAATACACACTTGGCAGGGTTCAACTTCGGGTTGTATTTCCGCTATCAGTTGTAGAACTTCCTCAGATCTGCTATATGGTCGGTGGATTTCTTGGACTTGATAATGACATCGTCCACATATACCTCGATCTCTTTATGTATCATGTCATGGAAGATAGTGGTCATAGACCTCATGTAAGTGGCTCCAGCATTCTTTAGGATGAATGGCATCATCTCATAACAGTAGATTCCCCACGGCGTGATGAAAGTCGTTTTCTCAGCATCATCATCATCCATCCAAATCTAATGGTAACCGGCAAAGCAATCCACGAACGACTGAAGTTCATGCTTTGCACAATTGTCAATCAGGATGTGTATGTTTGGAAGAGGGAAATCATCCTTTGGACTGGCCTGGTTGAGATCCCGTGTAGTCGACGCAAACTCTAACTTCTCCGTCTTTCTTGGGCACCGACACGATGTTTGCTAACCATGTCGGGTATTCAACCACCCTAGGGACCTTGGCGTTGATCTTCTTAGTAACTTCCTTTTTGATTTTCAGACTCATATCAGGCTTGAACTTTCTGAGCTTCTGCTTTACCAGTGGGAACAATGGATTGGCTGGCAAATTGTGAGCCACAATGGATGTACTTAGACCAGTCATGTCGTCGTACGACCATGCAAATATGTCGTCATACTCTTTCAAGAACCGAGTGTACTCCTCTTTCCCTGATGGCGACAAATGGAAGCTGATGCGAGTTTCTTTGACAGTGTCTGAATCTCTCAAGTTGACGTCCAGGTTGGACTTAGGCCTGTTCTCGAAATCCTCAACTTCTGTGATAATTTCATCGGGTATGACATCCTCTTCTTCTGAATCACTGTCCTTTTGTTGCGTTGTCCCATTTCATGTCACAGTCATTGGTTTATCAATAATAATGCAGTATAAATAAAAGTAATGAGGGAAAGATGATAATAAATAGATACTGATTCGTTGAAACGTAAAAGTGATTTTGACAATTTAAGCAAACGTTTTGGGAACATCGGGGATTTTATTGGAAAATATAAATGCGAAAATGAAATCATTAGCAAAAATGAAATAAATAATGGTTGTTCAGCCTTGCTACCCGGGGACTCGTCCGGCCCTGGATGGTTTGACAGTCCAATTCTGGAGGAACGATCCCTTGCTCACAGCTTGTATGGTAGGGCCTTCCTCCTCCTCCTCCTCAACAGTGATACAACAATCCATATCTTCATCTTCCAGGAACAGATTCTTCAAGGCTGCTAGAGTTTCTTCTTCTTCTGACCCCCACATGATGTCATCTTGCTCTAAGGTCTGCTGCAAATGTGGTATAGGTTGTTCCATTGGATAGTAGGGTCTGCGCCATGGTGGAGACCAGTATTTATACTCTTGCCAAGTGTATTTATATCCCAGCCCAAAAGTGGTGCCATGGCGCTTCAAATGTATTGGTTTGGAAATCCCTTGAAGATTCTTGCCGAGTCCTTTTCCAGGCTCTTACCTGCTACAACTCAATATGCTTTCGATCTTACTATCCCACCACTTGTCCTTGTCTATTGTGTTGACCCGTTCGATTTGGTGGTAGGTTTCTCCACCCAGCCTTCTTTTACCTTCAACCACCGGGATGATCTGGCGACTATAGATACGGTTTCTTCCGTCTCCGTGGATGATTACTTGCTGGCGGTTCCATTCAAATTTCACCGCCTGATGCAATGTTGATGCCACAGCCCCGATGGCATTTATCCATGGCCTTCCCAAAAATAGATTATATGATGCAGATACATCTATCACCTGAAATTCAACCTCGAACCATATAGGTCCCATCTGTATGTAAAGAGCTCTCCGAGAGCCGTCGAAGGCCTTCAGATTCATGGACCCTTCTCTTATCTCATACAATCCTTTGCCCAACCTCTTGAGTGTTGTCTATGGGAAAATGTTGAGGCTGGATCCTCCGTTGATTAGAACCCTGGTAATGAAATAATCTTCACATTGCACAGTGATGTGCAGTGCCTTGTTGTGACTTAGCCCTTCAGGTGGCAGCTCCTCCTTGTGGAAAGTGATCTTATGACTTTCCAGCACCTGTCCTACCATGTTGGCCATTTTCCACTAGTGATGTTATTTGGCACATATGCTTCGTTCAACACTTTAATCAAAGCATTGATGTGTGCTTTCGAGTTCTGCAGCAAAGATAAGATGGATATATAGGCTGGCGTTTTGTTCAGCTGGCAGTGTGATTTCCTATCTGATGTTACTCAAATCTTCCATTTTGCCTTTGCCCTTGCCTTTAGGTGGACTAGGAGGAGGAGAAGGTTGAGGGCCCCTGGATCTAGTGTGGTATGATGATGATGCCAGAATGCACGAACCAACCTTTGGGGAAGGGGAATAATCAAAGAAAATAAAACAAAGAAAAATAAAAAGGTATCCAAGTCAGTGAGGATCATGAGAAAGATATTGCAATATTTAAACACGTATTGCAGGAATATAAAAGCGTGTCATAATTTGGGAGCCTCGTTGTGCCCGAGGTAGGCCTAGCGACAAGTTGATTTGGAGAACTTAGATGCCGAAAATGCCTCATTTCATTAATGTAAAACAGACGAATCTAAAACGACACTAAATAATAATGCAGGAAATAAAGTCACTAATGGCACTTTGCCTTATTATATTAATAAAAGCAATGAAAAGGGAAACCTAGACTACTTCGTCCCAGAAGGACCTTCCCCAGATTCGGCATCCTTGATCCCATCGAACGAATTCCCTAGCTCGCGCAGTCCCAGCAGAAGATATGCTCTAGCTAGGTGTCCTCCTTCATTTCCCTTGGCTTTTTGACAATCTTCGACCCTTTTGATGATCATACCTTCCAGATCTACTATGCCTCGCTCCAAGTACTCCAACTTCTTGTTGGAACGAATAGCCATGCCCCTCCATTCTTCGATCAAACTTTTGTTCGCTTCATGTATCTTCCAGTGCTCATTTTTGGAATCGTGGACCCTTTTGC
This sequence comes from Nicotiana undulata, assembly GCA_005239495.1. NCBI lineage: Eukaryota > Viridiplantae > Streptophyta > Magnoliopsida > Solanales > Solanaceae > Nicotiana > Nicotiana undulata. Next base: position 35,935 of record ML269641.1, read on the forward strand.
GCAACCGGTTGTACTTGACCTGAGTCTCAGTATCTTCGTCTATGATCCTGTTACTTCGACTAATTCCTGGCCTCATCGTCCCATGTATGTCGTCTTCCAACCTTGACGGATAAAGAGGTGCACACCCAACACGGTATCTGTCTAGTTCAATAGTATTCTTTTCCAAAATGATTTTGCAGTGCCACATGTGTTGGGCTTGGAACTTGTAGGGAACATCATCATCCTGGAAGTCAGCTTGGAAATGGCTCATCTTGCCAACCCTTGGCACAACTGGCTTTCTGCTTGCTTGTCTCATGACTCAGAGAGGAACGTAAAGATATATACCTCTCAACCCAATTAGTACCAGGTGTGGTGCATCGCTGGACCTGATGATGAATTCATCCGTTGGGAACCACTCGAACATCCACTGTACCTGCTCCTCAGTTGGGTTATCAAAGAATTCTACCCACTCCTCGGCGGTCTCTGGTTGAGCATATATGTCTGGAATATATGTCATCCGCTTGGGGTGATGGAAAGCAATGTGATCGTTCCAAGCCCTTCGCGGAAATTCTTGGTGGTATCGACCCTTTTGGAAATGTTCTAAGAGCCATAGTTGTAGTAACAAATTGCAACCCTCGAAATGCTTAACTCCTCTTTGACAGTGTTCCAAGGCTCGGTAAATGTCAGATATGATCATGGGGACAATGTTGAAGGCTTTCCAATCAATCCCTTCCATCAAGGCTTTGGTTACCATGGCTAACCTAGTGTGGATCCTTCCCTTCTTTGTTGGAAACACAATCAATCCCAGGAAGCAAACAATGAATACGAATACCCTGTGATGGATGTGACCCAGAGATGTGATGGCAAACTCGTCGTGATAGGTACGGTATGATTTGCTGTGACTGTACTTTTCATACAAGTACTCGAAGGGCATGTATGACTATTTCAAACACTCTAATTCAGCGTTCTTCTTTAAACCCATCATTTTCAGAAAACATTTGCCTCTGCGGTTCTCAGGCACCAACAACCCAAGGGTTTCCCAGACTAACCCAGCTAGTCCTCCTATCTCTTTTAGAAGCGATGTCATCTCGATATTCTCAAAGAAAAATACTGCTCTTTCACTATCCCAAAATAAGGTGGCGGCTTCAATTAGCATGTTATTGGGTTGGATGTCTAGGAGAGATGGCAAATTGCCCAGGTATTTCTTGACATGTTTCTCGTCACTGGAGTGAAGATCCTCCCACCAGTTCAGGAGCAGTGGAGGGATATTACTGACCATACTGAATCTGGGGACCTCGTGCCTCATATTTATGCAAGACAAAAATGATTAGGCCCTTACCCCCACCAGACTCTACTATTTCTACACTTATGATTAGCATACATGCATTTTGTTATCCAAATAAATGCACAGAACATGATTGAGTCCGTCGGGATTACGAAAAACCCAGTGGACTTTTGGATAAGGATGTCTTAAAGGGTTATTGTGCAGACGACACATTATCCCGGCTAGGTTTGACCATGATGCATGCACAATACAACAGAGTAAGATTTCTATGGGGTTTTAGACTAGTACCTTTGAGCGGACAACTCAAGGGGGAAGGCACAAAACCATTGACTAGACCAATGATCGACTGGTTTTACCGCAAATAAGCCTTTCCGAATTCAAGGGTGATATAAAATAGGAAGAGCGCAACAACTCATCAAGCGTTGATATAGGATTTGTATAGGCACGAGTGGAATATGATGTCGATCATGATTATGCAACAATACATAAGCAGTAAAGCATGTTGTCATGTATTTGCAATTATAAAAGCGGTAAATACATCAATTATAATTTAAAGCGGTTACAAAGGGAAACAAAGAAAACATGTTTGTTCCGTTTGGAGAAATAAATACTTGAAAAAATAAACAATTAATTGCACATAAAGGGGAAATGGAAAGGGTGCAAGTATTAACAAAGTAAGACACATATTCACAAAGCGGTTTGTAATGGTAAAAGCCAAGAATTCACCAGTAGAGTCGCCATGCTGTCGCGCCCCCCTTTTTCCTCTCCTTTCGGATCAGTGAGGGTTTTTGACATTATTGGGACAACTCGTTTCCTTTTGGGAAAGGGATATATAAGGATTTGAAGAGTCGCCACCTAGCGAATTAAGGTGCGTTAGGGCACCTACTGAGGATCCTAATAACATTGATTGGATAACCAGAGATTGAGTAAGGGCTTGAAATTACTCTGAGGGGAAGGTATTCGGCACCCCTCTATGTCCACAACTATGGTTCCCGGCCAAACAAGCTTTGTGAATTCAAACAAGTATCAAATAGGTAGTCAAAGGGTATACATGTTAACAATTAAAGGTTTGAAAGGATTCTCAGTCTTAGCACTCATATGTGATAAAGTTCAAAAGATTTAAAGTCTAAGCACATGTATAAGGTTTTAAAAGGATTTACAGCCTAAGCATGCATATATAAGGAATAGGGGGGTCCTAAGTTGTTTATCCTATAGGATCACATCAGTACAATGCCCAGTAATCACTCATCAGGAGAGGGGCTACACGTGGCATTAGCGCACCGGTCATCATATCCATATCTACCCTTTACCCCACCCTTTAGCGGTTATTAAGCGAGTTTTATTTATCGATCTCTATGTGTTCTGTTACCGGTCCCTTCTTAATGGTCTTGGAGAATGTTAGGACCTCAAATATAGGCAGTTCTAGGCATAACCCCTAAGGTTTTTAAAAGAGAAAATTCTAGGCGACATGCAAGAACACATAGGACTTAGCAGATAAATGCAAAAAGAAGCAATTAAGAGGCCCAAGTTTACCTCCACATATAATTCACATAAGCAACACGTCTCAGACACAAACATGAGTAGTTTTATTAGAGAAGAGACCTAAACATGATATCTAAGCGGATGTCAATGCACAATTTTTTTTTTCCATTTTTCTTATAAACTTGCCAGTAAGGTCCTAATCAGTTTGCCTACTGATTTTTTAAAACTGTAAGTTGTTAAGCAGTAAACACAAAGAGAACAGCTCTCCAATTGTATACATATTAGTTACCTAAGGCTTGCCTAGGCGTGGGATCCTGCATAATAGCTACCAGAATCATTAAACAAATTAGAAGTTGTTTTTGGCCTAGAAACATGTTGTTCTAGCTGTTGTAAGTCTGATAATACAGGGATTATTACCAGTCTTATTTAAAACAGGATAATCAAATGTGAGACTATTTTATACCTCTTTTATGAATCAGTAGTTTAAACTAGGTGTGATTAAACAGATGCAAACAGAGTGCCTAATACATGATTTCTAAATGCACAGAAACGACAATTTTTGTGATAATGATCTTAACAGAATTCATAAAGCATGATCTCTAAGTGCTCAAAAGAAATACAGAATTTATAGGACATGATTTTAAATGCGCATAAGTAGCAGTTTTTATGTTAATGTTGTTTATTAACCTAGGAGCAGTATTTCTAAGTGATAATCATAAACATGTAGAGATGTTGAAGCAGTTAACCTAAGGACATGATATCTAGTGTATGGCATGATTTGAATGTATTGGTCCTAAATCAAGGATTCTAATGCAAGTATAGGGAATGTAAAAAAGTCTAAAGCAGGATTTCTACCCAGTAACATTGATAAAAACTACATAGCTACCCTCCGCATTTCACTAGCCATCCCCAATATTCGTTTACAATAATTATTACAAACAAATATTTGAATGAATTACATAAATAGATAAAGGAAAAGAAGAAGTTACACTACAGGGAGCCTGAAAACAGGCCCAGATTTCCAGAACCTCAAATGCCCAAGTGTTTCATAGCCTTTCTCATGTCCGGGTGTGTTAGAGTTCCCTAAGGACCTCAAGGGATCCTGGGCAGTGCTCACACCCGGATTTCATAACCAGAACTAAGTAAGTACAGTATGGAAGAGCCAACTCCAATGCATTAGAGTTCAGAGGGATCTCATAGGGATCCTAAAGCAGTCACACATTGGAGGCGCAGAACTTAAGGACCTAAGAGTAGAGTGAGAGTGCTTGATATAGTTTTGAAAATGTTTTAATAGGAAAATAGGACTCAGTTGAAATAGTTTTATAAAATAGGAGAGTTTTTCAGTAAAACACAGTTTTTACAAGAGGTGTGTAACCAAATCAAAAATAGATCAAACACAGAGTCAAATAGGTTCAACAACACTCAATTCTTTACACAGGGGTCATTGGGGATTAGGGACAAGTAGATCATGTATGGTGAACATATAACAGACAGAAGCATAGGAATTTCAAGTCAATAGGTCATAGGTTCAGAATTACTAAGGATTGCATAGAGTCAGAAGTGTTTAGGGGGTTAATGGGGTTGTAGATACTAATGGTACCAACATAGTATGAATTTCATATCAACATAGAATCAGACACTTAGAGTGACAAATCAGGTTTGCAAAAGTAGATGCATATCAAGACTAGACAGCAGATAGACAAGCATTCAAAACAGGGTAGAGTCACATTAAGGCAGACTACCAGGGAGGTAAACATGTTCAAAGATGTCCTAAGAGGGTTAGACATAACTAGCATGCTAGATGAAGAAGATCAATTACATGTTGAATAGCAAAACAATAGATAGAAACAAATTAAGAATATGATAAACTGAAGCTGGAGGAAACACATTGGTTTAAGAGCTTGAATTCTAAAATCAGAACATACCAGTAAGGAGAGTATAATAATTAGCCTTGGCTTGCAGCCGGCTAAATTAGTAGCAGTAGCAAGTAGTAAGAAAGAGAGAGCATACGAGCTTTTTAGTGTGAAAGACAGTATGAACTAATGTGTTCGTGTCTCGGTGTTAATGAGAGAGAGCATATTTATATATATATAGTAGTTTGAAACTAGGTAGAATAAGGTAAAAATCACAATTGTACAGTAATTATGGGACTCAGCAATCAGGGTGAAATCAGTACAAATACTCCTTTAATTAAGGGAGCTAACTTCAAATGGTAAGAGACAGGTGACCAAATAAGGAAAGAAATCAATATGTGACTGGAGCATAACAGATAAGAAAATAATTCAAACATAATAGGAACAGAATAAACAATTAGGGCTAGGTTCATAAGGTTCTAATTAAGGAAATAAGAATCAATTAACAGTATAGTCAATCATGTAACAAGGCAAGAAATAAACTAAAGGTCGGAAATTAGTAAAGAATGTTACCATAGGAAATAAGTAAAGGGTATCAATAATAGGGAATCAGGGATTAAAATAGAAAATAGTATTAATTACTACAAAATTCTATGAATTAACGGAATAGACACAATATAGGCAACAAGAGATAAATCAAAAACCCCAATAAGGTAAAAATCACAGAGAATCAGGGATTCAGCTAGAAAATAGTACCGGGTAGAAGAAATTATCACAAGTTTCTATCAATAAACAAAGTAAACATAATACAGGCAGAAGAAACAAGAATCAAAAACCCTAATAAGCATAATGCGATAAAATCACAGAAACATAGAACGCATTTGTGAGAAACATGTATACATGCAAATCAAACGAACAAATAAGACAAGACAGCCTCAGAACCCAGGATTAAAACGAAAAGAGTTAGGGTTTTTAACATAGTAAATCAGGTAAAAGGGGAAAACCTATATAAGTTGCTTAAACACAGTAGAAATTATAGAAAAACACTTAAAAATCAGAGGACAAGTTGTTTTGAAAAGGGATTAAGAAACCTAAGCTTTAAAGACGAAGAGACGTTTTACAAAATCATAAAAATTCTTAGGGAAAACAGTAAAATAACTCAAAATACACTCAGATCTGTTACAGATCTAAAGATTCAAGAGATAAATTAGGGTTTCAGAGAAGAACAACCCAGAGATGGAGAGATTCCGGCTTAGAAACCATAGATCTAGCCGAAAATAGAAAGATCTTACTCAGACGGGCCAAGGTGGCCTGAGAACGGCAAGAACATACCATAAGTGTGAGTTGAACAGCCGCTGGTCCCTTGAGGACCTCAGGGTAGCAAGAACCCGGGCATGGGGGAAAGCGATAGAGGCTAGGGGTGGTAGAGAACCACAATTAATACTGGCGAGCAAACGACCGACGAGTAGGAGTCGTGATTTAGCAGAGAGAGTTTGAGAGAGATGGGGAGGAGATGGAGGCGGAGAATGAAGAGAGAATGAGGGTTTGGGGGGGGGGGGGGGGAAAATTTAAAATAATTTGGGGAAAAAAGGATTGGGTGGGGTGGTAAAAAT
>MDKH01076770.1:0-35814 GCA_005239495.1 Nicotiana undulata
ATTTTCCACTTCTTTGGCATTCCTAGCCCCACTGTATGACTTTGGCTCAGGAATTTTAAGCTTTTGTGCCAAGAGAGCAGAGTTCACAGCGCCCCCGATTTGATTTCCACCGCCTCGAAGCAAGCCTTGTAGAGCAACATTGACAACGCTGAGCTGGTTTGTCAAGTTGTCGATAGTTTGCTGCATGGCAGTCATCCTGTCTGTCGATTGTGCCCTGTGGGCTAAATTCTCGGCGCGCTCCTAATGGAGGCCCTCGAATTTATCAAAAATTTTGGCTGCCTCAGTAGCTGCCGTTTGTCGGTTTCCTTCAGAGTCGCGGCTCATGTTTCCGATGTCAACTTCGGCCTGGGCTATCCTGCGGTCCAGGTCGTCCAACCTTTCCAGTAGGTTGGTTTTCAGTTCCGGCACCGTATCTACAATGGGTCGTAGTACGTCAACCGTCTCCTCAAGGGCCGCAATGCGGTCCCCATGATTCACCATGGTCAGAAATGGTGATGATACCAGTACGTTCCCTCGTCCGATGTCGAGCCTAAGCTTTGATACCAACTGTTACGCGGCGCCTTCCTGAGATTCTTTGGAAGGGCGACGTAAGGCTAAGCAACCGATGTCAGGGTGGTTGCTGCCCGCCAAATGAGGTCCCCGCCACGCGCTAGACTAGATTGTCAGTGCCGTGTGGGAAAACCAATGCCAACAATTGAGAGAACAGTAATGATGTTTGAAATGATGAAAGCTGGATTGCAATAATGAAAGCTATTACAAAATGAAGGAAATGCGGTGTCGAGGGGTAGAGACACCAGTACAGGGATTTGCTTGCTTGAAAGTTTTGAATGCTATATACCCCCTAATAATGCTTTAAAAAAATAAACCCTAGTTACATGAGTAGACTAAACTAGGCTAGAGAAACATAATGGAAGTACATGGAATAAAGCTAGTCTATGATTACAAAGAAAAGGACTTAGTTTTCTACAAAGGTAGAAACAGGTCCGTTGGCAGCAACTTTGTCTTCGGCATCATGATCTGCGCGCGCGGCATTGTCTGTGCGCGCGGCGCTGTTGGCAGCTGCTTGCGGCTAGGCGCTAGCGAGGAAAATTGGTGGGGCGACAGAGGCACATGCGCGCTTGTCACTTGGAGCGGCCAAGACCACGGGGCCGTCCGTGGCGCTAGGCGTTGGGAGGCTTGATAGGACGCCACGGGGCGCGTCCAAGGGGTCATGGGTCATGGATGGAAAGCTGCCCATGACAGGACACATGATTTTCACTTCTTTTTTTCTTCTTAACAAATGTATTTCTATTAAGCAAGATAGTAGTTCAGATTTGATTACGTTAAGATAACTTTAACTCTCGATTTCTGAAGCATAGATATTTTCAAAGTCAAGCTCTTTTGAATTCATTCCCATTTTTTATCATTTATACATTCGACACCTAGTGGATCTTAAAAGGTGCCTTACTCCTTCCTTTTGAGATAACTAGAACCCTTACCTAGAATTTCTAAAAAATCATATAAAACAGTGTTAACTTTAAGCACTACTTAGTTAAAATTGGTATCCTAATTCACCGTTGAAATAATTAGGTGGCGACTCTCTTTAATTAATTAAACCTTCATAATTACTAATATGTTATACTCTAGTTTGTCCCGTGTTAAAATGGGGTATAACACCTTCGGTCTCCTTAAGGACCCTCGAGCTGAAAAAAGAAATTAATATACGGACTCACCAGCAAAAGAAGAAACATGCCTGAACCTCTTGAGAAAGCCCGGCCACTTGCGAACCCCCACCGTGTGGGGGAGAATCTGGCCAACCCAGTCAGAAATGTTCTCGACCAAAGGAGGAGGCGCGACTTTGGTTGCACAAGGAAGAGAATATGTTTAAAAATTTACAGTTAGAAACAGACAAATCAAATGCCTTTCGCAAAAAACGGGTACTTACGAGCGCGATTCCAAGTCTCTGGAAAGTCGTCCGCGTTGGCTACCACGTCCTCGGTTCTGACGAAGAAGTAGTTGAGCCAGAATTGATGGTTCGCTTTATCGTCCATCTTCACTACCAAGCACTTACCCCCTCGGTGGCGAAGATGAAACATCGCCCCCCTATAAAAGCTAGGGGAAAAGATATGCATCATGTGGCGAAGTGTGACCTCGACTTCGGCCAACTCGACAAATTTTGAGAGCATTATGATAAGCTTGTAAGTATATAGAGAGACACCGTAATAACGACAAAATTCCTCCGCCAATGGGAGAAGGGGGAGAGTATGGCCAACCTGGAAGGATATGCGCAAAGTGCGCAATATGCAGGACGATTGATTTGCACCACGTCACGCCTTGTGATGTGCCGGAGAATTTCGGCACATTTAATACCAATTGCTTAGATTGTAGATCGTTTTAAATGCAATTGTTCGTAATTATTATGAATTTTTGATGTTTTGCAGTGCATGAGGCTTGAGTACCCAAAAACATGGAAATGAAGCCAACAAGCCGCAAAAGAAGACAAGAATGCGGTCGCAAACCTCACATGCGGACCACAAACCTCACATGCGGTCCGCATAAAGCTTAAGGAGACCGCAAATCACAACAGTTCATTTGGGCAATTCAAGTGAAGAATATGCGGTCCATTATGCGACCGCATAACAAGTCTGCGGGCCGCATAATGGATAGCAGGCCTCTAGTAGAAGCTGCTGAGCCCAAATATGCGGTGGCAAGATGTGATCGCATATCAACAATGTGAACCGCATAACTCTTATGCGATGAACAACTAGAATCTAGTTCTGAGGATTTGCGACGGATTTGAAGGAAATGTGGACCGCTTACCTGTTATGCGACAGATATGCAGTCCAAAAACGTGTCTGCAAGGGTATTTTTGTCCAAAATTGGCCCCAACTTTTAGCCCACTATAAATGGATTTATTAGGTTTTGTGGGGGCATCTTGTCTGAAAAAGAAGCTACAATACAAGCATTGAATAGTTAGAGTGAAGATTCTTGCACTTTTGTAAGCATTATGGCATTGAATATTATTATCTTTTTGTATTTTAGTATGAGTAACTAGTTTTAAATACTAAGGTTGTGGACCCTAAATGAGTGTAATGTTAATGGGTGTTTACCATTGAATATATATATAATGGTTGGTTGATATATATTTATTTCTCATTCTTCGTTTATTGTTGGTGGTTGCAAACATAACAAGTGCCATTATACTCTTTCTTTACTTGGAAAAGTGGGTTAGGGTTTGGTAGAAGTAAATATCAAAAACTCAGGGCGTTAAACCTTGTTTAATAGAATCACTTAGGAATAAGTGGATTTGATTTGGCATAAATTGATTATTCTTAATTGCAACTCTTTTATATTTTGAAAAATCATAAAAAGGATATACTACCCAACTATTGGAAAATATTGGGTAGTCATTTAGAAATTATTTTGCATATCAAAAGGACCTTCCTTTAGAAATATATCATATTAAAACCGATAACATTACATTTCATTTAAGGGGACACAACCTTCGTTTAGTTAATCAAATTCATTACAATCTTATCAAATCATACTTGTTTTTATTCCACTCCATTACAATATTCTCTTTAAGCTAACAGAATAGAATTACGATTTAAGTTAAGCTTCACACTACTCAAGTAAACTTTTCACGCCTATTCCCTGTGGGATTCGATCCCAACCTAGTTGGGTTATTATATTTGACATCGAACGCTTTACACTATTTTAAAGTGTAATTTGAGCGTATCACCTTGTCGGGATCATATCAATGTGGGTAGTGATATAGAATTTTGCCCTCGGTTCAGCCAAGTCGGCCTCTCCCATCACTGACTCGGAGATTTCGGGCTCAGCTTCGGGCGCCTTCGAGAAATTGGACCTAATCTTCTCACTACGGGTGACTATTTCCTCCACCGTAGGAAAGTTGTCTTCCTCAACCGCAATAGATATCCTTTCGGCTTGAGGGGGTATCAACACTGCCAAAAGGGTAGGATCAGTTGCCATACCAGGAACAGAAAACACCTTAGTCATGTTGATTAAGAGAAGATGTTCGGTCAAGGAAATCTCAGAAGCAGCAAGAATCACTAAAACCAGTGAGAAGTTTCAAACAATGGAAGAAGAAGAAGATACAGAGTTTGTTGGGTGCAAGAGGTTCGTAAAGGTTGGGATGTTACCCCCACACCCCTATTTATAAGGATGCAGGCATCACAACCAAGGAACTAACCATAATTACATGACAATGTAACTGAAGTGACATTCTCAATCAGGAGATGCACATGAAACGAAGCAACGCCTCGGGGAATCGCATCATAATGACGTCAGTCGCCATGACATCACTGTGATTCGTGAGATTTACAACCCCAGAAATTATGGTTCACAATGGGACATGCTGCCTACTCGTCCCAATCATCACGACTCATTCATATCGTCTAAGCACTTCGGTTACACAATATCCGCTCATCGAGCCCGCCTGAGACCTGCCTCAATAAGCGGAGGGACTAACTGTATAAGCCCAAAATATGCCCTATAGTATTTAGGGTAATGCATCATTAAGGAAAGAATCAGTCGAGGTCGTCCAGGGGATAGCGAGGTTTGTGGTAAAGAAGGAATTGATGGCCGAGGTCGAGCGTCGTAGACAGGACACCAACGACTAATTTTCGAGATAAGATATATTCTCTTCACTTGTACAAATAGGGTTTGCTAGGGATATGTGTCAAATATATAAGGGGGAAGGAAAAGGAATAAGGCATGTAATATAAATTTGATAAGAATACTTTTCAGAAGAAGATTATCTCTATCTTGTAAAAATACAAAGATTACCTTTTTATCAAGATTCTTGCTCATATTGTTCCACACATTTCCACCAGATTCGAGGATTGATCAAGCAAATCTTGAATTTATCTGTCATTCATCATTGTGAGGAGAAACATTCTCCCAATCCTTCCATTATTGGGTGAATCATTCCTCATGTTTACTTAAATATCATTTATTACTATTTATTGCTAGTTGCACCTCCATTATTGCTCATACTTTAAGAATATTTCATACTTACAGTCATCAACCCTTTACGGGATTTGTTCCCACCTCACACACGTTTTCAATATTTGTATCTAGAGTTATTATATTTAACAAGATTTAACTCATTAGTACATAAATTTAATAGTTTAGCCGGAAAAAATACACTTTTTGGTCAAGCAGTCTTATTTTTTTAGTAATTCACTAGGCAGTGCCTAGGGCTAATTTTTATTTATATAAAAATAAAAAAACAAGCAACATGTTGTCCTACAAAGAGTAGGACTATATGAAATGACCTTACATAGTTCCTATTATCAATATTGGGCTTATAATGCCCAAACTTGATATCACATACATATATGCTACTAGCATTAAATAAATGTACTAATGTAAAATTACAAACTAGCCTACTAAGTTGTGAACCCAGTCCAGATGATGGCCAACTTTGCACTGCCCAGTCCTGCTTTTTGTGAGTATAGCCCATGTTGAAATTTTACGCATAGCCTATTTCCATACTGTGGACAACCGGTGTTCAATGTAGACCACCAGTGATTATCTCAAAGAAACCATATGTTGCTTCCCCCCTTTGAATGTGTTGATTTCCCATTGCCTCCAACGTGCAATGAGATGTGTATCTCGTTTGTAATATGCACCTTAGCATCCATGATGGAACCTGAAAAGAACGTACCATGCCGGAGCACCAGTGCACTGTCCATGTCTTAGCCATAACACTATTTTATATCAAAATTTTGGACTTCCTCCCTTGCTCTATGATCTTCATGCCATACCATATTATCTAGCCATGTGTGGGTGATAGCCCTCGTTGCACCCAAATCATCCGTGTGAAGCTTCCAAAAGAGACATGCTGGGAAATTGGACCTTCCAACAATGTTGTTTTTTAGTCCCTTTTCGTATGTTGTCCCTTTATCATGTGATGAACCCCTTGCCTTTTGTGTTATCTCATGCATTTTATAAGATGAGTGTACTGTAGGTATGTCCCATATATGAGCCAAAGTGCCCATAATGAATCTCCTGTACTAGTGAGTTACAATGCATGTGCTATAATATATCCAGTGTTGCCATCTCATGCTTTTGCTTGTCAGCTTTCCTCCTTCAAGGGGATGAGCACATGGTGTTAATACCACCCATAGAATTCGTATTAAATGACAAGGCATGAGCACAGTAACGTTTCCTGCAAAAAATAACACAAAGTTAGTGAAACAAATGATCAATACCATCTCCTCCTCATGGACTTGATGATATTGATCCTGCCCAGCTTCCAGCTCCTTCACCAAACCATTTGTCCCTTTTTCATCTCCCCTCCTACTTCCTCGATACCTTTACTCTCAAGTATGGACATTGAAGCTTGTCTCCATTCACTAACCTTCTGCCTTGTGTATCCAGATGATGAAAATCATGGCATTCTATGACACATTGATCAAGAGCATAGTTTGCCAAATGGTCAGCCAGTTTATTCCCTTCTCGATATATATGTGATATCTTACCATTACACATGAGCAACATCTTCCTTATTTCCTCTACCTCTTCATCAATAACCCAAGGCGTCTTCCACACTCCCTCAATTACATTCTTAAGTAGCATTGAATCCGTTTGTAGCCATATATTTGACATCCCCTTATTCATACAATATTTTAGAGCCTCCAGAATTGCCATTGCTTCTGCTTGTGTATTTTTCACTTCCTGAATATCCTTTCCACATGCATAGATCAGATCTACTTATTCATTTCTCAAGAAGAAACCAATTGAACTCCTTCCTGGATTACCCCTTGAAGCCCCATCCGTATTTATTTTTGTCCAATCTTGCATATGGAGCTCCCATAACACCTTTCTAACTTTCAATCTTGGAGTGTAATTCCCCATCATCTTTAATATATCTGGCCACCAATATGGCACATATGCAATTCCTGGATTCCTCACCTTAATAAGTGACTGGATAGTAGTACAAACTTGGAACACCACTCGATTATTAGTCAATGGTTCCCATGCTTATTACTATTTCTCATTTTCCATAACTTCCACACCGATGATACTAGGTAAGATAGGCTTGAGTCTAGGGATTACCTTTACTGTCCAGCACTTGACAATAGCTTGATGCAAGTTCAACCCTTCCAAATATAGGCCAGCATATGAGAAGAAATATGGCCATACCTTTGAGGCAGTGAATGATCTAAAGAAGACATGGCCTATTGATTCCTCATTTGGCATCACACAACACCAACATTTTGATGGCATAAAATACCCCATTCTTCTCAATGTATCATCAAGAGGCAATTTACCTTTCCAGAACTTCCACATGAAAAAAGAAATTTTGAAAGGTAACCCTTTCACCCACATGTTAGAGTATGTAATGGCAGTGTTTCTCCTCCTCCTTAGATAGTCCCATGTTGTTTTGACACTGAATTCCCCTCTAGTATCTAGACTCCACCCAGGCTTGTCTAGCTCCTCGTTTCTAACTGGGCAAAGGATATTCTCCAGAATGTGTGAGGCCAAATCATCAGGGAGTATTTCCCTGATCCTTACTTCATTCCATCTTCCATCCATCATCACATCATTAACATTTTGTATTGATTCATCACAAAAGAAATCTGGGGGAGTGACAGTATAGAGAACCCAAACCTGTCCAATTATCAAACCAGAATAGGGAATATCCCATCCTTGGTTTCCATACAAATTGATGCTCAACAATGTCTCTACATTCCAACATCTTCCTCCAAATATGAGATCCACCCCTCCAAGGTACCACTATAGCATTCAACTTCTTGCAATATTTTTGGCTCATAAAGGAGCTCCATAGAGAAGGTTTAGTCTTAAAGTTCCACCACAACTTACAAAATGATGCCTTAGACATGTCATGTAGTGACCTGAATCCTATACCTCCTTCTTCACAAGGCAGGCATAGGGTATCCCGTGAAGTCCAATGTCTAGCCCTACCATCAATAGAATTACTCCCAAAAAAATCTAGCAAATATTTTGTGCAGTTTATTGATCACATTGGCATGCGGGTTCACAGCTGAAAGCACATGAATGGGCATGCTTTGTAGACATGTCTAGCACCTTTGTTATTAATCCCTCATAGAAATCCATCTTCCTTCGAGAGTAGAATATGGGGAACCCTAGGTAGGTAAATGGAAAATCTTTTATCCATATTCCAGTAATTATTTCAACTTTCGTCACAACTTCTTCACTTGTTGAGTGATGAACAAATACGCAGATTTAGATTTATTGACCAGCTTACCTGAGGCTTCTTCATAGGCATTCAACACCTCCATAATCAACCTCAATGAAGTGGCATCCGAAGAGGAGAATATGATTGTATCGTATGCATATGCAAGATGATTAATCTTAGGACTCCACTTGGGCAACCCAAATCCACAGAAATATAAGTTCATGTGCAATGCATTGAGTCCCCTAGTCATTGCTTCAGCAACCAGAATAAACAACGTAGGTGAAAATGGATCACCTTGTTTCACCCCTCTGGATGACTTGAAAAACCCATAGGGTTGGCCATTTACTAGAACTGAGTACCAGTTATTAGAAACAATACAAAAGATCAATCCGATAAACCTTTCAGAGAACCCCATTTTCCTCAAAACTTTGGTAAGAAACAACCACAACAATCTATCATATGCATTCATCATGTCCATCTTTAGCACTACATTAGGGTCTGCCTTTGTTCTCAATCTAATGTCAGTGATTATTTCTTGAGTAAGCAATACATTTTCAACAATACTTCTTACTTTTACAATCTCTGCTTGGTCATCAGAAATAACATTAGGAAGAATATCAACCAACCTATCATGAATGACCCTCGATATAATTTGTTTGTGAAGTTGCTTAAACTTATTGGTCTCAAATCTGAAAAAGTCTTCACATCTTTATTCTTTGGTAGTAGGACTAAATTTGTGTGTGCCACAAATTTAGGGAGCTCATTTACATTTAAGAAAGCCTTCACCATATCAACAATATCTCCCCCCTATGATCTCCCAAGCATGGAAGAAGTTACCATTGAAACCATCGGGACCTCCTGCACTATCTCCATTTAATCCAAACACTGCCTTATTTACCTCCTCCATAGTTGGCTGCCTTGTGAATTCACCATTTTGCTCTTCATTCATCATCGAAGGAACAAGATCCAGTATCCTAAAATCACTAGGGATACTGGTCTCATGAAATTGTTGCTGGAATAAGTATACTGCCTCACTTGCCATATCTTCTTGTTCATCCAGCCATGTCTCATGCCTATCTTTGATTCCTTTCAATTGCAGTTTCCTCCTTCTTCCATTGACATGAGCATGAAATAGTTTTGTTTTTCTATCTCCGTCTTTAAACCAAGCCATGCCAGCCTTTTGTTTCCAGAAATCTTCCTCTAATGCTCATACTCGAATTAATTCAGCTTACACCTTTTGGAGTCTTTCACGATTTTGAATGGTAGGACTGAGTTCAAACTGAGCTTCATGCACCTTAACTACCTCCTCCAAGCTTGATAATTTTTGGAAAATATCCCCAAAAGTTGCCTTACTCCATAGAGTTAATGCTTTCTTCAATTTCTTCATCTTGAAGTTGAATAGAATAAAAGGACTGGCATGGAAATCAGCATGCCAGTTTTCTCTAACAACATCCAAGAATGAGTCATGCTTCATCCAGAAATTTAAGAACCTAAATGCCTTCCTAACTGGAGCAGTATTAGGATTACAAGACAGTAGCATTGGGCTATGATCTGAGCCAATTTTGGATAGGTGATTAATCTCCAAAGCTGGCCAAAATTGTTGAAGTTCCATGTTTTCCAAGCATCTATCAAGACATTTGAAAATACAATCTTACTCAGCTCTCCCATTCCACCAAGCATATATACTACCCTTGAAGCCAAGATCAAATAGATTGCAAGTAGTAACACAATGTCTAAAATCATCAATCTCATTGATATGAACTAGAAGTCCCCCAAATTTCTCCTCCTCATCTCAAATCACATTAAAATCTCCACCAATTAGCCAAGGCAATGACATATCTCTAGCTAATGCGTAGAGAGTATCCCATAACTCAATCCTTTCTATTGCATCACATTTGGCATAGACCAACGTGAGTATAAATTCTTTGTTCTCATCAATGTCTATCATCTTCAAAGTAAGTTGTTGTTCCATATTAAAAAGGACTTCAAACTCATACCTCACATCAATGAAAGCCCATATCTTGTTGGAAACATTCATAACAGCTTGTTCAAATCCCAATCTCCTCCTATATTGATCCATCTTCTTTGCTTGTTGCTTTGGCTCCATCAAGGCAATAAAATGAAATTGATACTGCCTATCCATAGTAATAACTCTTTCAAAGGCATGCATTGTATTAACATACCTAATATTCCAAATCAAAGCATTCATCATTAATTAATTGATTTGGATGTAGTTCTTCTCGTTTTCACTCCAGGAATTTGAACCCCAGAATTATCCTTAGGTTGTTTCCTTTTTCCCCTTCCAGTTGACTTTCCTTTTTCAATTTGCCTAGGAGAGATGTCACATTGTCTAGCCACATTAATAAAGTTTTGAGTTGTTGATTCTTCATCTATATATATTCCCTTTGTCTTCTTTGTAGGATCCTCGTCTTCATTCTGATCATGCCTCACAAGTTGGTTTTTTGTTGGTTTAGGGATCAACTTCTTGTTGGTGTTTTCCTGCTGCTCCAATCTAGTTGTAATTACTGGATTTTTTGAACTAATTAATCCCTCTTTAGTTGTTGGTTCCACTACTCCCTTCAGTGGAGCAGTTTTCAATATACTTTCCCCCTCCTTCAAGACACCCTCACTTTGAAGAATTGGATCTTTATCCCTAGTATCACCAGGATCAATTGGCAATGAGGCAGGGTTAGGTTCTTTGGTTGGTTTTATAGTAGGTTCGGGTGTTTTATGAGTAGAGCTTGGATTAGGGTTAGGGTTAGATGTGGAACCATGTTTAGGGATATTCATTTAGGTTTCATTCAAAGGTTTAGGAGTATTTCTTTGATCACCACTTTGCACTTCAATTCTAGCACACTTTCCATTAACACTTTGCTCCTCGACATATGGATCATCTTCTTGTATTTCTTCCACATCTTCATGAACTTCTAGGAACTCACCTTCATCAGATTCTTCTTCTGTTTGTTCACTCCAAAGTCTCCCCCCTTGAAACTTCACACAATCTTGAATGTCTCCTTGTTCACGAATAACACTTGTGTCAAGCGATTGGGATGGAACTTCTTGACAAGATTGGTTTGTAGTAACATTATTCACTGCCAAAGTTCTACTAACCCATTGTGAGGTTGATTCTCCAGCCCTTTTCTCTTTAGGCGTAGTATTCCCATCTGTTTTTTCCCCTTCAATACCATGTTTAGTAGGCTTAAAAGAACTTGTCGCTGCATTTATATTCCTAGTTTTCCTAGGACTAGGTCTAGGATTTTTCATCATATTATCCTGCCCAACAATTGCCAACTGCTTCTCCTTCTCAACTCCACCTTCACCTTGGCTTGGCTCTCTCCCAGTTCTAGTAGTATTTGGAATGTTTTGGTTCACCAAAGCAAGCTGCTTATTAACTGCACTATCTCCGGAATCCTCTATCAATGCAGCAAACTTATTATTTGTTTGCACATCATCTACTGGGATAATTTCTTTTCCAGCGTTAGCATTAGTTTGATTCACTGGATTTGCCCCTTTCTTGACTCTATTATCACGCACCTCCTTCCATTGGTCCCCTACGTTTCCAACAACCCTCCCACTAGATAAAATCATAATAGGTTGCTTACCATTATTCAAGTTCTTCTGCCCATTTTGCTCCACTAGTGCTCCATTGTACTCCACCAGTTCTCCACTTTGAATTTCCTCACCAATTTCTTTGCCATTATCATATGTCTCACGTAATTCTGGGTGGGTCTTCCAACCTTCAGAATCATCATGCCCTTGTAATTTGCAAGATTTGCATTACTTGGGCAAATAATCATAATTGATCTTCACCCACTCAGTACGTACTTCCTTAGTAGTCTCATTCTCAATGTCCATACGTACTTTCTTTGGTAGGTCAACTAATAGATCAATAAGCACTTTCACCCTCGCACATCTAGGTCTTGTCTTGTTAATTGTGGTCGTATCTAAGTGCAATGGCTTCCCCGCTGCTGAAGCTAAAGAGAATAAACATTCTTTCACAAAATAAGTGGGTAGCAGGTTGGGAAAAGAGATCCAAGCCACAACCTTGGGAGTTTCTTCTCCAACTTTGAACTTAGCATCATAGAGCAGTTTTCTAAGTTGGTATTCTCTACAATCCTTATCTTTCATGTAATACACGCTCTTTGACATAAAATTGATTTAATCTTGCCATAATATTAACCTGACCAGGATGTGTATTTCACGAAGATAACCGATGTTGCAATCACCTTTGATTCCATATTGAGCATGTACAATTTTACGTAATTCTGATAGTTCTGGCCAACCATAAGAGAACTTACATACTACTGCATACTGGAGCCCTTCAATGATATTCATGCGATTAACCGCAGCTTCATTAAACTTCACTATTGGTTCACCATTGACATAGGTAGCACGGCGATGATGTAGTGGCTCAACTTCCACGTTAGAACTAGGGTTCGCCATGGCAAGAGCGTTAAACGTGGCAGGTTTTAATAATTGGGAATAATCCAGTGGTGTTTTTGTTTGGTTTGTGGGGTTAGGGACGACGAGGGGCGTTCTTGCCATAATTTATTTCAAAGATTATAGGTAGCACGACGAGGGTGTTCTTGCCATAATTTATTTCAAAGATTATAGACGGTTTATTTGGTATATACCAATAGTTCCTACCTGCAATTTTGACCCTAAATTTGGTCATTGAGACCAAGTGTACTGCTTTGCTCGAAGATTAAGTTCCATAATTAGTTGAATGAGATTTCTAGTATTAGGGCAATCAGAAAAATTCAAATTGTCATAGTCGCTTTAATGGAGCTTATAATTCTTTTAATCAAGTCTCCCAATTGATTAATATCAATCATTAAAAGGGCTTTGGTGTAACAAAGATATGAAGACATTTCTATAATGTTATAGGCCATTTTTTATAAAGATTGCGCATGCTTTCGTTATTCCTACACATACATTAACTACTTTATTTGATGAAGCATGTATCATCGCTAATTATTTGAAGAAACAAGGACCTAGCTCTGATACTATAATAAGAAAATAGATATTTAACCTAACTTAACCCAAAAGGATAACTCATAAGTTTAGAATTGTCCATGACTATATGAAGTGCAATTTGACCATTTTTTTTTCTTTAATTGCCTCAATTTATGTAATAATAGTTGGCATATACTTGATTGCTTAGAAGTGATCTTGAGGATTAAGTTTGGTATATGTCATAGAAAGTTAAAGGAAATTTCCTATAACTACATATGATATCATACAATATTTCTTAATCTAAAATTAATTAATATATGAATAAGTGAAGGTTCATTGGACGACCAAGGTATTTTCGTAAATCTATACATGGATATTTTTACAAACTGGATCCATTATACTAAGACAATGACACATTTAAAGTGGACCACGTAGGCCTCTTTGTTCTCCACGTGGTATCTTTTATATGTGTCTTCTCTTATTACTTTACCATTTATTACTTACCTTTTTCATTTTTCATTTTGAGACTCTAAGCACTTTTTTTTCTCACGAAAAGGTACAACTCTCCGCTCATATTTTCTTCGAACCTGCTTATATCTTCCTATTCTTCTGTTTCTTTGCTTAAATTTTTTATCGGGTTCTTTTTTTTGTGGTTTATTTTATAGGAACAATGGGTCATTTTTCCTAATTTTTTTCAAGTCTATGCTTCAATTTTTGCTGGGTTCTTCTTGGTCCTGCTTCATTTATGCTTTTTACGTTTCAATTTTCATCGTCTAATTTCAGGGTTTGGACTTCTTTGATTTTGGTTGAGATATCCTACAACATAAGTATGGTATAAAATAAATAAAAATAATTCCTTTCAAATACGATAGCTTACCGGTAAATAAGAAAATCAACATGAAACATATTTAGTTAAATTAATTTATCCCTAAAAAACTTTCACTCGGTCAAATATGGATTACCACCATTATTAGGCAAAGAATTCTTGGTGATAATAGGTACTTCATTTTAGGATACTTTTATTCTTTCAAATTTCTTCTTCATCTTGGGATATTTTGATTTTTTTTCTTAAAATCTACAGTGTATAGCCGTCCTTCAAAATAATAGTAAAAATATATATTTTTGTATATTAATATATATATATTATATATAATTAGTGTATATATTTTACATATATAGCTAGCGATTGTAATTACTTTTGACTGGTCAGTTAAATGTGCTAAAAGTCCCAGATCACATAGAATATCAAACAAATTGCTACATACAGACCAAAAAGTTAAACATATTATGAAAGAGAAAAACAGAAAAATATAGTAATGAAGACAAGTTATATAAGAGGAGAATGTAGAATTCTTTTATTCAAGTGTGTTTTTTGTGTGTTCCTTCGTGGGCAAAGAATGTCCTATTTATAGTATACAAAATACGACCAAAGTTCACTACATACATCTATGAATTAATAGGTACATTTACCCAATTAGTACATTGAATAGAATGTATAGATTGATTAAATGAACGTCCATATGCATTCATTTTATTTATAACACTCCCCCTGGGATGTTCATTTGAAAGATAATGTGCCTCGTCAAAACATTACTAGGAAAACCCTATGAGAAAAAGCATAGTAAAGAAAAAAAAAGTATACACATCTCGTAATATGCATTAAGTGTTTCCTCATTAAAAACCTTACCAAAAAAACCCAATTGGCACAAAATCTTGGTTAAGAAAAAAAGAGCACATCGCGTATTATACTCCCCCTGATGAAAATTGTATTTGATATTTAGGAGACGATGCATTCAAATTTTATGTCTCATCTTCTCAAATGTTGATGTTGGCAATGATTTAGTAAATAAATCAGAAAGATTATCACTTGAACGGATTTATGGAACATCTATCTCACCATTCTGTTAAAATTCATGCGTAAAAGGAACTTTAGTGAAATGTGTTTTGTTTCGTCTCTTTTGATATATCCTCAGTTTAGTTGAGCTATGCAAGAAACATTGTCTTCATACAATATTGTTGGAATCTTCATCTTTAAAGAAAGACCACACAGTTGTTAAATGTGTTGAGTCACTAATCTCAACCATACATATTCTCGACTTGTTTCATGAATAACTATTATCTCTACATGATTGGAAGATCTAGCAGCTAAAGTTTATTTTATTGAACATCATGAAGTAGTTGTACTTACACAAGTACACAGATAGCATGATTGACATCGGACTTTAATTGGATCAGACAAATAATGTGCATTGCAAAAGCTATATTGGTCGAGTAATATTAGCAAGATACATTAGTGCCCCAATTGCACAATGTCGCGACCCAAATCTAAACCCGGTTGTGGTGGCGCCTATCGTGATACTAGGCAGGCCTATTTTTCCTAAAATACTACCAATTTAATATATAAGAGTTAACTAAAGATTTTCAATATTAGAAATCCACATAAAATCCAAGTTAAATTCAATTTTAAAAAAAGTGCAGAAAACGAGCCCCAAACATCAGGGTGTCACTAAGTCATGAGCGTCAAAATCCATAAACTATTACAGCAACTGTCCAACTGTCAATACAACCAGAAAAGGAAATAGAAGGAGTAATAAGGTCTTGCAGACGCTGGCAGCTACCTTGGAGTCTCTGAAACTCAGCTGACCTGACTAAACAATCGCCGCGCTCAAACACACCTGGATCTGCACATGTAGTGTAGGGTGTAGTATGAGTACAACTGACTCAGCAAGTAACAGTAATAACCAAGGAAATGAGTAGTAGTGACGAGCTAAGCAACACAATTCAATTAAGCATGTAGTTCCTGCCATGCTGGAGGACGATCAGCGTAGGTTGGAGAGGTTTGGCAGACTCCAGCGTCCACCTATCAGTGGCACAGAGAAAGAGGATGCCTAGGATTTCTTGGACACGTGCTAGAGGATACTCTGCATGGCTGGTATTGTGGAGACTTGTGGGGTATCATTCACTACATTTGAGTTTTCTGGGGCTGCACTCCGATGGTGGGAGACTTACGAGAGGCGTAGGCCTGTTGGCTGTGATGACCCAAAGGATCATGTTATGAATCAAGACATCATTCTGGGATCCTTAGCCTTAAAAAGGTTAATATTTTTTATCTCGATTTTCGTGTGCAGCACAGGCGTGAATCCATAAAGCTTTTATGTGGAAATATATGAATTAATAATTTTTGAGAGTTAATATTTGATTTTAGTTGATTTTGGTCAACAGTTTAAGTAAAGTGACTCGGATCCGTGTTCCGACGGCCCTGGGAGGTCCACAGTAAAATATGGGACTTGGGCGTATGCCCAGAATTGAATACCGAGGTCCCTAGTTTTAGAAATCAATTTTTTGAAGAAAATTGTTATACTGGAATTTAAAGGAAATAAAGAAATGAATTAATATTTGAACTCGTTGGTATCGGGCCAAGTATTTTGGTTTTGGTGCCCGGTACATGTTTATTATGACATTTATATCATACCTGTGAAATTTGGTGAGAATCGAAGTTTATTTGACGTGATTCGGACGTCCGGTTGAGGAAATAGTGAATTTGAAATGTTCTTGAGAAAATCATGAGTTTTGATGTTAAATTCATAGTTTCTGGTGTTATTTTTGTGATTGGATCGCACGATCAAGTTCGTATGATATTTTTAGACTTGCATGCATATTTGGTCTGGAACCCCGAGGGCTCGGGTGAGTTTCGGGTAGGACACAGAGTGTTTTGAGACTTAGAACAAACCTGGACTTGAATAGTTTCTTAATCGCAGGTCTCTGAACCTGGAAGTGCGGCAGCGCTGGAAATTCCGCGACCGCAGTTCAGATTCCGCCGCCACGCTAGGATTTCCGCTGACAACGGTGAGTAATGTACCAGTTCCGCCGCCACGCCCACTTTTCCACTGACAGCGGTGGGCAGGGACCTGAGGCGTACATATATATACATGACTTTTCATTATTTTACTACTTTTCAAAAAAAAAACCTAGAACAGAAGAGACGATCTTTTAAAATACTTTCTTCCCCAAACTATAAGTAAGTGATTTCTAACTGATCTCTTTCACTCCTTAACTACTTTTTACAAGATTTAATCCTAGAACCTAGAAAACTTCATGGTGGAATTAGGGATTTTGGGTAGAATTTAGGATTTTTGAAATTTGTGGATTTAGACCTCGAATTGAGGTCGGATTCCAAAACCAATTACATATTCGGGCTCGAGGGGAATGGGTAAACGGATTTTGGTTTGAACCTCGAGTTTGGACCAAGCGGGCCCGGGGTTGATTTTCGTATTTAGTAAGGAAAATTTTGGAAACCCATAATCTTGCATTAAATTTAGTTCCTTTAGAAATAATTTGATGATTAAACAAATTATGATTAGATACGGTTGAGTTGGAGGCCAATTCTAATGGAAAAGTTGTGCTTGAGCAGTGAGTTGTCTGCTAAATCGAGGTAAGTGTTGTGTCTAACCTTATCTTGAGGGAATAGGTATTGTGTGACTATTTGCTACTTATTTTGTTGCTAAAATACAAGGTATAGGTGATGTGACGAGTATCTATACGTTGTGGTCAGATCATAACATGCGAGCGAAAGTTGATTCTTGTTATTTTGGTTGTCATAAAGCCTATCATCTATGATTATTGTTGTTAGTGAAATGTTGGAAGATTAGTATCCGGTTTCACCGAGGTGGATAATATTGTGAATATTGAGTTGAGATTGAAATATTAAACGGTAATAGAAACTATGATGAAACAGTGACTTCTTGTGAAAATTCCTCTTTATATGTTGTTAATGATTATGTGATTGGTGAGGTAGAGTGTAAATCACGAAGGGTGATGTCGTGCATGATTCATTTACATTATATTGTGAGTAAGAGTGTAAAGCACGAAGGGTGATGTCGTGCATCATTTATTTATATTGTGAGGAAGAGTTAAAAGCACGAAGGGTGATGACGTTCATTCTATTTATTATTTGGTGAGGATGAGAGTAAAAGCACGAAGGGTGATGTCGTGCTTTCTTATTCATTATATGGTGAGGATGAGAGTAAAAGCACGAACGGTGATGCCATGAAAATTTCCTTTCTACTTTAATTTCTCGATTTCGTTTGTTTATCATTTTTATTTCTGTCTTATTGTTGTCTCACTCTTATGTTAAAATTCTCCACAGTATGACCCCTCCCCATTAATTGTGGCTTTTAATTCCTTGTTTGTTGTTATTTCTGCTAGCATGATTATATATGTCCGGGTTTTTATGTGGTGTCCTGTCCTAGACTTGTCACTACTTCCCCGAGGTTAGTCTCGATACTTACCAGCACATGGGGTCGGTAGTACTGATACTGCACTCTGCATTTCTTGTGCAGATCCATGTTCTGGTCAGAGTTGATTTCGAGTAATAGCTTATTATTCGCACGGAGACACGAGGTAGATCTACTGGCGTTCGCAGATTCCTAGAGTCTTCTTTGCATTATTTAGTTACTGTTTTATTTGATTCAAAATAGTTACACTATTTCTTGAGCCAATTACTTGTAGTATTCTTTAGTAGTGTGTGAATTGTGACTCCAAATCCTGGGTAGTTAGATATTAGTATTAGCTCGAGTTTCATTATTTCACATAACATTCTAGATTCATTTATTGGATAATACTAGACTTCGTATTATATTTTAATTGTTTTGACTTTTGAATCCCTCTAACATTGGCTTGCCTAGCAAGTATGGTGTTAGGCGCCATCACAATACCGAGGGTTAGGAATTGGGTCGTGACAAGTTGGTATCAGAGCACTAGGTTGCCTAGGTCTCACAATTCACGAACAAGCTTAACATTGTCCATGGGATCGGTACGGAGACGTCTGTACTTATCTCTCAGAGGCTATAAAGTTACGAAACTTATTTTTATTTCTACTCTGTCGTGCGATTCTTACTACCTCAAATACTGATTGAACTCCTCTATTCTCTCGCAGATGGCGAGAACATGTGCTTCTTCTTCCGCTGACCAACAATCAGGTCCCCCCAGCACTAACAGCTTCTACGAGGGGCAGAGGTCGAGGCCATGCCAGAGGCCGAGGTAGGGGTAGGACTCAGTCCATTGCTCAAGCAGCAGCTCCAGCTGCGGAGCCACAAATAGAGATTAATGAGGGGGATCCAGCTCAGACCGTTCCAGCGGGACCAACTCAAGTCCTAGAGGGGTTTATTTCTACCCCGGTGCTTCAGGATGCTTTGGTCCGACTAGTGGGCCTTATAGAGAGTGTAGCTCAGATTAGCACACTCCCTGTGGCAGTAGCTGTATCTCAGGCTGGAGGAGGGGTTTAGACCCCCGTTACCCACACTTCTGATTAGGCTACTCCTCAGATTCAGACCCCAGCAGCCAATCCAATTGGGGTAGTTCAGCCAGTTGCTGCAGCAGCGCTTGTTGATGGGGCATCTATGTCCTCCGATGCTTTGTAGAGATTGGACAGGTTCATCAAGCTTTTCCCTATTCATTTCAGTGGTGCCACTTCATAGGACCCTCAATAATATCTTGATAGCTGTCATGAGGTTCTTTGGAACATGGGTATTTTGGAGACCAATAAGGTCAACTTCGCCGTTTTTCAGATGACTGGTTCCGCCAAGAAATTGTGGAGGGATTATTTGTTGATTAGACCAGCTGGGTCACCTCCTCTGACTTGGGATCAATTTTTGCACCTCTTCTTAGAGAAGTTTATTCCTATCACTACTATAGATGAGCGCTGATGTCAGTTTGAGAGTCTTCAGCGGGGCAGCATGACTGTCACCCAGTATGATACTCGCTTTGTGGTCTGGCTCGTCATGCTATTCTTTTGTTACGCGCACACACACACACACACAGAGAGAGAGAGAGAGAGAGAGAGAGAGAGAGAGAGAGAGAGAGAGAGGAAGAGAGAGAGGGGGTCTAGAGATTCATTGAGGGCCTTGCGCAACCCATCAAGTTGCAGATGGCTAAGGAGACAGGGAGCGAGATTTCATTTCAGGTTGTGGCCAATGTGGCCAGGAGAGTTGAGATGGTTCTCGGATTGGGAGGTCAGGGGTCAGACAAGAAACCTCGCCATTCCAATGGATTCAGCGATGCCTCATCTGGAGGCGGGGTTACTTTTAGTAGAGGTCATTCTTCCAAGCCATTCCATTCAGCACTTCAGACGACCCATGGTTCCCCAGGTGGTCGTGGCTCTTACTTTCCCTATTCTAATCAGCCAGCTCATATCAGTGCACCTTCTCTTCAGAGTTTTTAGGGGGGTTATCCAGGTCGACGGGGTCAGTTTGCCGACCAGAAATCTCAGCAGCCAAGGTATTGTTATACTTGTGGTGACCCGAGGCACATTGCTAGATATTTCCCTTGCACGTCGGATAATTCTCAGTATCAGGGTTCCCGTGCTATAGTTCTAGCATCAGCTGCCGCACCACCTGATCAGCCAGCAAGGGGTAGGGGTCAGGTAGCCAGAGGTAGGGGCCAGATTGTTAGAGGTGGAGGTCAGACCACTAGAGGTAGAGGCCAGGCCACTATAGGTGGAGGTCCGCCTATTAGAGGTCCACCCAGAGACATGAATCAGGGTGGTGGGCCCCAACCCCGATTGTATGCATTTCCAGCCAGACCTGAGGCGGAGTCCTCCGATGCATTTATCACAGGTACCATTTTAGTTTGCAATAGAGATGTTTTAGTTCTGTTTGATCTAGAGTCTACTTATTCTTATGTATCATCTTATTTTGCCTCGTATTTGGTTATGCCCTGTGATTTCTTGAGTGTACCTGTTTATGTGTCTACGCCCGTGGGGGATGCTATTGTGGTAGATCGTGTGTATCGTTCGTGTGTAGTCGTTATCGAGGGTCTTGAAATCAGTGTGGACCTTTTGATTCTTGACATGGTCGATTTTGACGTCATATTGGGCATGGATTGTCTATCGCATTATTATGCCATCTTGGATTGTCACGCCAAGACATTTACATTAGCTTTGCCGAGGTTGCCTCGATTGGATTGGAAAAGGACTCCTAGTCATTCTCCCAGCATGGTGATTTCTTATGCCAAGGCTCATCACATAGTTGAGAAGGGGTGTTTGACTTATTTGGCTCATATTCGTGATTCTAATGCTGAGGTTTCTTCTATAGATTCGGTGCCTATTGTTCGTGAGTTTCCCGAGGTGTTTCCTGCAGACCTGCCGGGGATACCACCCGACAAGGATATTGATTTTTGCATTGATGTGGCTCTAGGCACTCATCCCATTTCTATTCCTCCATACCGGATGGCCCCACCGGAATTGAAAGAATTGAAAGAACAGTTGCAAGATTTGCTTGATAAGGGCTTCATTATACCTAGTGTCTCGCCCTAGGGTGCATCGTTTTTGTTCGTGAAGAAGAAGGATGGATCGATGAGAATGTGTATAGACTACCGGCAGTTAAACAAAGTTACTATCAGGAATAAATATCCATTGCCGAGAATTGATGATTTATTTGATCAGCTTCAAAATGCCAGGGTATTTTGGAAAATTGATTTAAGATTGGGCTACCATCATTTAAAGATTAGTGCATTCGATGTTCCTAAGACAGCCTTTCGAACGAGGTATGTCCACTATGAATTTCTGGTGATGTCTTTTGGCTTGACTAATGCCCCGGCAACCTTTATGGACTTGATGAATTGGGTTTTCAAGCCTTATATGGATTCCTTCGTAATTGTGTTTATTGATGATATTCTAATATACTCCCGCAGTCGGGAGGAGCATGAAAAGCACCTCTGGGTAGTGCTCCAGACTTTAAGGGATAGTCAGTTGTATGCAAAATTTTCAAAGTGCGAGTTCTGGTTCGATTCAGTAGCTTTATTGGGTCACATCGTATCAACAGAAGGTATTCAGGTAGATCCTAAGAAGATAGAGGCAGTCAAGAACTTTCTTAGATCCACTTCAGCCACAAAAATCAAGAGCTTCTTGGGTTTGGCGGGTTACTACCGTCGTTTTGTGAGGGGTTCTCATCTATAGCAGCCCCAATGACTAAATTGACTCAGAAAGGTGCCTCGTTCAAATGGTCAGACATGTGAGGCAAGCTTTCAGAAGCTCAAGACAACCTTGACTTCAGCACCGGCGTTGGTGTTACCATTAGGATTGGGATATTTCACGGTATATTGTGATGCCTCCCGCGTTGGTCTTGGAGCAGTATTGATGCAGGAGGGCAGAGTGATTGCATATGCATCTCGGCAGTTGAAGGTTCATGAGAAGAGTTATCATGTCCAAGACTTAGAGTTGGCAGTCATTGTTCACGTGTTGAAGATTCAGAGGCACTATCTTTATGGCGTGCCATGTGAGGTTTTCACGGATCATCGCAGTCTTCAGTACTTGTTCAAGCAAAAGGATCTTAATTTTAGGCAGAGGAGATGGTTAGAGTTATTGAAAGATTATGATGTCACTATATTGTACCATCCGGGGAAGGCCAATGTGGTGGCCGATGCATTGAGTAGGAATTCGGTGAGTATGGTCAGCCTTCCATTCATTCCAGTCGGTGAGAGGCCATTAGCTTCATACGTTCAGGCCTTGGCTAATCAGTTCGTAAGGTTGGAAATTTCTCCCAGCCGTGTTCTAGCTTGTACAGTCGCTCGGTCTTTCTTATTTGAGCGCATCAAAGATCGGTAGGATGATGACCCGCATTTGATGGTCCTTAGGGACACAGTTCGGCACGGTGGTGCCAAGAAGGTTACAGTTGGAGATGATGGTGTTCTGAGGATGCATAGTCGTATATGTGTGCCTAATGTTGTTGGGCTTTGTGAGTAAATCCTTGAAGAGGCTCACATTTCTAAGTATTATATTCACCCGGGTGCTGCCAAGATGACCAGGACCTACGACATCATTATTGGTGGCGAATGATGAAGAAAGATGTTGTTGCTTATGTGGCTCGTTGCTTGAATTGCCAACAGGTAAAGTAGGAGCATCAAAGACCCGATGGTTTACTTCAACAGATAGTAATCCCTGAGTGGAAGTGGGAGCGTATCACTATGGACTTCTTTGTTGGACTCCCACGGACTCAGAGGAAGTTCGACGTTGTTTGGGTTATTGTGGATAGGCTGACTAAATCACCACATATCATTCTAGTGGCAAGTACTTATACTTCGGAGTGGTTGGCAGAGATATACATTCGGGAGATCATTCGTCTTCACGGTATGCCCGTGTCTATCATTTCTGATCGGGTTACGCAATTTACCTCGCACTTTTGGAGGGCAGTTCAGCGTGAGTTGGTTACTCGAGTTGAGTTGAGCACAACATTTCATCCTCAGAAGGACGGACAGTCCGAGCGTACTATTCAGATCTTGGAGTATATGCTACGCGCCTGTGTTATTGACTTTGGAGGTTCTTGGGATCAGTTCTTGTCATTTGCGGAGTTTGCCTACAATAATAGCTACCAGTCGAGCATTCAGATGGCACCCTACGAGGCATGACATAGTAGATGGTGCAGATCGCCAGTTGGGCGATTTGAAGCGGGAGAGGCTCAGTTGTTGGGTACAGACTTAGTCTAGGAGGCCTTGGACAAGGTCAAGATTATACAGGATCGACTTCGTACAGCTCAGTCCAGGCAAAAGAGTTATGCCGACCGTAAAGTTAGTGATGTGGAATTCTTGGTTGGAGAGAGGGTATTACTTCGGGTATCACCCATGAAGGGTGTTATGAGATTTGGGAAGAAGGGAAAATTGAGCCCTAGGTATATCGGGCCATTTGAGATTCTCGAGAGCGTGGGGGAGGTAGCTTATAGACTTGCGTTGCCTCCAGGGTTATCCTCAGTTCATCTGGTATTTCATGTGTCTATGCTCCAGAATATCATGGTGACCCGTCCCATGTATTAGAGTCAGCTCTGTCCAATTGGACAAGGATTTGACTTATGAGGAGGAGCCGATAGCCATTTTAGACTGGAAAGTTCGTTAATTGAGGTCAAAGAGTTACCCTTCAGTTCGAGTGTAGTGGAAAGGTCAGCCTGTTGAGGCAGCTACTTGGGAGTCCGAGTCGAACATGCAGAGTAGGTATCTCCACTTGTTCGCCAGTTCAGGTACTTTTCTATGTCCGTTCGAGGACAAACGTTTATTTTAGAGGTGGAGATTGTGATAACCCAAAGGGTCATCTTATGAATTAAGACACATTCTGGACTCTTTAGCCTTAAAAAGGTTAATATTATTTATCTCGATTTGTGTGCGCAGTCCGAGTGTGAATCCAGAAAGCTTTTATGTGGAAATATATGAATTAATAATTTTTTAGAGTTAATATAAGATTTTAGTTGACTTTGGTCAACATTTTGAATAAATAGAGCCAGATCCGTGTTTCGACGGCCCCGAAAGGTCCGTAGTAAAACATGGGACGTGGGCGTATGCCCTGGAATTGAACCCGAGGTCCCTAATTTTAGAAATCAATTTTTTGAAGAAAATTGTTATACTGAATTTTAAAGGAAATAAAGAAATGAATTAATATTTGAACTCGTGGGTATCGGGCCTGTATTTTGGTTTTGGAGC
Organism: Nicotiana undulata; assembly: GCA_005239495.1. Classification (NCBI taxonomy): domain Eukaryota; kingdom Viridiplantae; phylum Streptophyta; class Magnoliopsida; order Solanales; family Solanaceae; genus Nicotiana; species Nicotiana undulata. Next base: position 24,587 of record MDKH01076770.1, read on the forward strand.
CCGGTACAGGTTTATTATGACATTTATATCATACCTGTGAAATTTGGTGAGAATCGAAGTTTATTTGATGTGATTTGGCTGTCTGGATGAGGAAAAAGTGAATTTGAAGTGTTCTTGAGAAAATCATGAGTTTTGATGTTAAATTCATAGTTTCTGGTGTTAATTTTGTTATTTAATCGCACGAGCAAGTTCATATGATATTTTTAGACTTGCGTGCATGTTTGGTCTGGAACCCCGATGGCTCGGGTGAGTTTAGGGTAGGCGACGGTGTGTTTTGAGACTTAGAACAGACTTGGACTTGAATAATTGCAGAATCGCAGGTCTCTGAACCTGGAAGTGCGGCAGCGCTGTAAATTCCGCGACCGCGGTTCAGATTCTGCGGCTGCGCTGGGAATTCCGCTGACAACGGTGGGTAATTCACCAGTTACGTTGTCGCACCCACTTTTCCGCTGAAAGCGGTGGGCAGGGCTCAGACTTCCACGGCAGCGCCCATTTTTTCGCTGACAGCGGTGGGCCCCCCTGAGGCGTACATATACATGACTTTTCATTATTTTACTACTTTTCAAAATAATAATAAAACCCAAGAACAGAAGAGACGATCTTTGAAAATACTTTTCTTCCCCAAACCATAAGTAAGTGATTTCTAACTCATCTCTTTCACTCCTTAACTACTTTTTACAAGATTTCATCCTAGAACCTAGAAAACGTCATGGTAGAATTAGGGATTTTTGGTAGAACTTAAGAATTTTTAAATTTGTGGATTTAGACCTCGAATTGAGGTCGGATTCCAAAACCAATTGCATATCCGGGCTCGGGGAAGAATGGGTAAACGGATTTTGGTTTGAACCTCGAGTTTGGACCAAGCGGGCCCGGGGTCGATTTTCGTATTTTGTTAGGAAAACCATAATCTTGCATTAAAGTTTACTCTGGTCTCCAGACTCTTAATAGTCACCACACATGACTGATACACACGGTTCACAATAATACTATCTCCCACCGGAGTAGATACATGAACAGATGAAACTAGAGACTCACGAGGCATATCCAGATAATGAGTGAAATACGAGGACGCATATGAATAAGTTGAACCGAAGTCAAATATACAGAGGCATATATGTGGAAAACTGAGACAATACATGTTATCACAACATCCGAAGCAATGGCATCTGGTCTGGCAGGGAGAGCATAGAAACGGGCCTGGTCACCCCCTAATCGGCCTCCCCCTCTCGGGTGACCCCTAGCTGACTGAGCTCCACCTCGAGCTGGCTGAGCGGGTGGTAAAGTAACTGGTGTTGATGTCATAGACTGGCTCCTCTGCTAAGCTGGAACTCCCACTAGGCGGGGACATTGTCTCCTAATGTGACAAAACTCTACACACTCATAGCAACTCCCTGGTGCTGGTACTAAGGACTGAAGGTAGCCCCGAGCACTGGAATAACTGGTAAAAAGACCTGGCATAGATGAGCCCTGACCCGATGGAGCATGGGACGAACTCTGAGCTGGGAGGGCACTGAGATATGAATGGCCCTGCTGATAACTGTGTGAACCATGGCCAGATGATGCACCAGGGTGAACTAGGCGAGACGTCTGAGTATGTCTGAAAGGACGACCCCTACCATGGTAGAACTGACCCCCAGAAGGAACACCGTTGAATCCACCCTGTCCACGAGGCTTCTTGGCCTCCCTCTCAACCCGCTCCTGGCTATGAACCATCTCAATCTAAAAATCAACGTCAACAACCTCATCAAAAGTAGCACCAGGCACTCTCTCTAGTCATAAGCAATTAGCAGTTGAAAAGTGAGGCCATTTATGAACCTCCTGATTCTATACTTATCTGTGATAACCAACCAGATAGCATGACAGGACAACACATAAAGTCTCATCTCATACTGCGTCACAGACATATCACCCTGATGAAGCTGCTCGAACTGCCTGCTTAGCTCCTCTATGCGGGACTAAGGCACGAATTTCTCCAGGAAGAGAACATAGAACTGTTTCCAGGTAAGGGGTGTTGCGTCGACCGGCCTACGCCTCTGGTAAGCCTCCCACCAACTGAAGGCAACCCTAGAGAACTGAAAAGTAGTGAACGAGACCCCACTGGTCTCTAGAATACCTGATGTACAGAGTATCCTCGGACACTTGTCAAAGAAGCCCTGTGCATCCTCTCCAATTTACGAAAATCCAATCTGACCTCGATATAAAAAATTCAACTCTCGGTCAAATTTACCAAAATTCCAACTTTTGCCAATTCAAGCCTAATTCTACTACGACCCTTCATATCACATTCTGGACGCGCCCCTAAGTTCAAGATCACCTAGAGAGATCACAGAACCATCAAAATTCAAATCTGAGGTTGTTACACATAAGTCGACATCCGATCGACTTTTCCAACTTAAGCTTCCAATTAAGAGACTAAGTGTCTCAATTCACTCTGCAATCACTCCAGACCTGAACCAACTAACCATGTAAGTCATATAACAGTCGTATAACACAAAAGAAGCAGAAAATAGGGGAACGTGGCTACAACTCTCGAAATGACATGTCGGGTCATTACCACCGTACATTCAAATATTCTAAGATGGAAAATATTTAGCTCCTAACCAAAATCCAATTGCAATGGGGAGACTTTATGATATCTTGTGGTTCTGATTTGCACAACAGTTGCTGCATGTAAAATAGCATGACCCCATGTCGATATGGAATGTTCTGTTCTCATAATCATTGGTCTACCAATTAATTGGAAGCAATTGATTAATGATTTCATGTAACGACCCAGTCGGTCATTTTGAGAGTTAGCTCCCTGATCCCCTAATAACTTTTTTCCCCACGTTTGTTTCTATTTTGGGATTTTTCCGGAGTGATTAGTTTTGGAATTCAGAGAGTTTTGGGATACATAGTCCCTAAATATGAGTTTAAGCTTTGGAAATCGGACCGTAGTTGGAACTATGTGAAGACGTATCCGGAATGGAATTTCGTCGACTCTCTTAGATCCGTTGAGTGATTTCAGGGTTAGGAGCGCGTCTGGAATGTGTTTTCGAGGTCTGTAGTAGATTTAGGCTTGAATTGGCGAAAGTTAGAATTTCGGCGATTTCGGCCAATAGGTGATTTTTTTATATCGGGCTCGGAATGGGATTCCGGAAGTGGCAATAGGTCCGTAGTATAATTTGTAACCTGTGCGTCAAAGTTGAGGTCATTCGGACTAGTTTTGACATGTTTCGGCATCGTTTGTGGAATTTGGAAAAATGCTAAGTTCTTAGGCTTGAATTCATGTGTAATTCTTGTTTTTGGTGTTATGCGATGTGGTTTGAAGGCTCGACTAAGTTCTAATGAGGTTGTACGACTGGTTGGTAGGTTTGGTTGAGGTCCCGGGGGCCTCGGGGGTGTTCTGGATGCTCAACGGGTCATTTTTGGTCTTGGGAGGATTGCTGGTTTGTTGGTGTGAGTGCAGTAGATTCTTCTTCATCGCGATCGCGTGAGGGAGTCCGCGACCGCGTAGAATAAATTTGGGGCCAGCTGGATTAATGAACTGCGATCGCATAGTTTGGGAGGCGATCGCGTAGAGAAGCCATACTGTGTATTGCGAGCGCGTGGCCAGGCCGCGATCATGTAGAAGAAAATAGGTGGTTCAAGGAAAGTTGTGTGTTAACGCTTCGCGTTCGCGTGGGAACAGACGCAGTCGTGTAAGCCAGTGGAATTAGAGGATCGCGTTCGCGTGGGTGTGGACGCGTTCGCTTAGAGTAAAATAATAAGGCAGCAAAGCTTGTTCTTCGCGATCGCGATTAAGAAATATTTGGGCAGAATTAAAATACCCAAAATCGAGGGTTAAGCCATTTTCCAAATTTTGAAGTTGAGAGCTCGGGATTAGGGGATTCTTGGAGGAACTTTCACTTGGGTGTTTGGGGTACGTGATTATTACTCGGTTTTAATTAATTCCCGCTAGTCCTTGCTTATTTTATCATTTAGTTTCGAATTTGGGGTGAAAATTTGGAAAACTTTTGAGAAAAGTTCCTAGGCCGAATCTTTGGGTTTTGATCGATATTTTGGTATCGGATTTGAGAAATTTTGGTATGGTTAGACTCGTGGGTGAATAAGTATTCGAAATTTGTAATTTTTACCCGAATCTGAGACGTGGGCTCGGAGGGACTTTTTGGGGCGATTTTTCTAATTTCGCATATTATATTCAAATTAATTAGTTGGATTAATTTCTTAAAGTTATATTTACATTATGAAATTGTATTGAATTGATTTGAGTCATTTGGAGTCGGGTACTCGTGACAAGAACGTATTTTCGAGTTGAATTGAGCAGTCGAGGTAAGTGGCTTGCCTAACTCTGTGTTGGGGACTTCCCCTTAGGTCGTTGTTGACATAAATTGTTGTATGGGCGTCGTGTACGTGAGGTGACAAGTACGTACACGGGCCATTCTTGCAAAAATTCCATTTTTCCTTCGAATATTATAAATTATTTTTCTCCTATTACGTTGCTTCAATGTGTTAAATTGTTTATCTTAGATCAGGGAAGCATGCTTATATGTTTACATATTAAATTGCCTATTTGACACTCTGTATGTTTAGTTAGTTTCTCTGCTTTCCTACTTGTGATTAGATGAACTGTTTAAATTGATGACTATCTGTTATTTATTTCGCATCGCATATTTGAATTGGGACTACAGACGTAGTCCGGGAGATCCCCCCATGTACTGCATATTTGAATTGGGACTACAGACGTATTCCGAGAGATTCCCATGTACTACATATTTAAATTGGGACTACAGACGTATTCCGAGAGATCCCCCAGCACTGCATATTTATTTTGGGGACTACAGACGTATTCTTGGAGATCCCTCATGTGTTGCATAATCATTTGGAACTACGAGACGATATCCTGGGAGATTTCACTTTGTGATACGTTGTGTTGAGCCGAGGGCTCTCCTTACTGTTATATTTTAGATTATTTTCTTTAATTGTTTACTGTAGAAATTACTTATCTTTCGTACTGTTTTAAATTAATTTATTTAGAAATCCAGTAGAGTCTTAACTTGACCTCGTCACTACTTGACTAGGGTTAGACTTGACACTTACTGGGTACCAAATATAGTGTACTCATGAACTTTCCTGCACATGTTTTTCGTGTGCAGATCCAGATATGAGTTATCAGTCGCGTGGCAAGTTGTAGTTGTTGTTCTCAGGAGACAACAAGGTATTTCTGTCGCGTCCGCAGAATCCTTTAAGTCTCCTTCCATTCTATATTATAGATATATCCACTATGTTCTTTCCGATTTTGTTTAGAGATACAGTAGTATAGAAGCTTGTGATTATATTGTGACAATCCGTGTCTTTGGGGTTTATATTTGTACATGCCGAGCGGTGGTGTTATGATTATTTAGATTTTACCTTTCCTGTCTTTACTTTATCGCATTTTAATTAAGTTTTATCCGCAAATTTAGGCTTACCTAGTGGTAGAGACTAGGTGTCATCACGATACCTTTCGGAGGGTAAATCGGGTCGTGACATTTCGCTAGACCGACTTGAGTATGAACATGAGATACTGAATGATCAATTATTATCACAATTTATATACAATAGTCATTAAAAGCCTAAGACATAAATTCACCAGCATTATCAAGATGGAGTATCTTAATTGCATAATCTGGAGACTGTGCTAATGGTCAACATGGAGGGTATATGGGACCATATATAACCCTATATACGTTCCAAAAATACAGAGGATTCAACCCCAACATTAATTGTCGATGGTCTAATAATCAACTTGCCTTGAGAACATGCTCCACAAGAGAATTCTTTAGTTTGAAGAATCTTCTAGTTCTTCTATGAATGACCATGTGAATTCTTAATTATTTTGCACATCATACTATAAATGAGATGACCCAATTGGTCATTCCAAATAGTAAAATTATTAGTAAATTTCTTGTTTACTATGATATGTGATTCGACTACACTAATACTAGTGTAGTATAACCAGAGAAAATGCAAAAATCTTTTCAAGCACACACTTCTTTTCTACTTTTTTGTAGTAATTATATAAAGATAATTCAACATTTTCTTCATTGGTGGTCTTAATACGATAGTCATTTTGGAGAATATCTTTAAAATCAACAAGTTTCTTTGAGACCTAGTACAATATAATGCATCATTAATAGTCAATATTGTTCCTCCGGGTAGCAATACAGCCGCTCTTCCAGATCCCTCAATTAATTTAGTACTACCAGATACTGTTATGATATTAGCTTCTTTCATTATTAAGCAACAGAAATATCTCTTATCTTTTAATATAATGTGCATCGTAGCACTATCCAAAAGACATATTTCTTCTTTAATACCCCCTACTAAGCTTTCATATTCTTCGTAAAGGAAAAAAAATACTTCATAAGTAATATAAAAAAAATTAAGACAAAAAGAAACTATACTTAGAAAAGTAAATACTAACAACAACAAAAAGTGTTATTTAAATTATGAACTTCATAAAATAAAAAGAACAACGATTCTTATAATTCTTTTCATAGTAATAAGTCTTCAGTTATGATGCTCAAAGAAGTCTCTAGCTTCTAAATGGGTAATATCTTCAAGGCCTTAAATTTTTTTATCTTTATAGGCAAAGTTTGCTTCAACTATATCATGATTATTCATACAGCCGACCTCAATGTCATTTTGAAAGGTCAAGTAAGTCTCAACTTTATTTCCCTTTTTATAGAGGCTTGATAAAGTTTGACAAAATATTCAGGCGTACGACAAATTCATGCCCAATAATTTTCATACCACATTGTTAGAAAATTTTACTTTTGCATTTTGAAGGATTATATCGTTCTCTTGTTTATAATAATCACTACCATGGCGATTAATATTCGTCTCTTGCCACGTCCATGTATGTTCATGCAGTCACGATAATTTTTTTTTTATTTCATACTTTTGATCTATCGCTATCATATCTGCTTCCGGGAATGGAGTTGATTCAGTGGGGCACGTTTCATGATCTTTCATTAAAAGAGCATGTTGTTCAGCCACCAAAAGACATGAAATTAACTGAAAATATCTCTTGAAGCCCTTTTCACGGTATTGCTACAGTAATACCATATTTGATGCATAAAAAGTGGAAAGAGTCTTTTCCAAAATGTATTCATCATTCATTGGTTTCCCACATAATTTTAGTTGGGAAGTTATTCTATATACAACAGAATTATATTCACTTACGATTTTATAATCTTGTAGCATAAGTGTAGCCACTCACGACGAACTCTTGGCAATACTGTGGCCTTTTGATGGTGATATCGTTCCTTTAAATATTTACTTTTTAACCCTTCATCGAGATGATGGCAAAAGAAAATCATGGCTTTCACCTTATCGTGACTTAATGCTTCATTTCCTTCTTTAATAGTGTTATCAAGACCCTTAGTGTCTAGGTGAATTTTAGTATCAAGTACCCATGGCAAATAGTTATTCTCAAAGATGTTAAGTGCCACAAATTCAAGCTGTGAAAATTCGATATAGTAAAAACTATCACAAAAATAATTGAATTAATAAAAATACAGAGAAGGGCCATAAATACCCCTAACGTATGAGAAATAGCTTACAAACACCTTCTTTCCACCTTTTGGTCTAAAAAACCCCTCAAATTTTGTCTTTGGCTCATGGATAGCCCTCAAGCTAACGACCTAAATCTTGGTCAAATTTAGCTCTTTAAAATAGCCAGGTGGCCTATTATGATTTGCCGCATTTTTAATTCATAATTAAAATAAAAATCCACCCATTTTCTAAACCCGACCCGCTCCTGACCCGTTCTTAAACCCTTGAACCCCCGATCCTCCCTGCACCAAATAGTCATAATAGCTGTAAGAACTGTGATGCTTCAGTAGGTTCTCTTTCTCGTGTTGCTAATATTGTCGAGGAAAGCATGTCAACTGGGGTGTGTATTCCTCCAAAATCGAAAAGGCACCTCGATGGGGTCATTGATAATCCAAAACCATGCACAACTCACAGACCAATAGACGATTCAAATTTATCCTGCAAATGCAGCATTGATATCTTTCTGCGGTATATTAATGATTATTTATCAGTATGGCTATTAGACACTGGATGAAATCGTTATGAGCAAGCTTTTTGTATGCACATGCCTTAGTGGAAATGATGACACTACCAGTATTGTCACAAAAGACAAACCTAGATAGCAACTTAGGAGATACACATTTCGTTGATCTTGGTGAAAAACCACTTTGGTCCATTAAATCAACGCAAAATTCTATCGTTGTTCCTATTGGGAATTTGCAGTTTGGTGTATGCAGGCATAGGGCCTTGCTCATGAAATGAAATATCAAAACCATTTGCAGGCACTTTTTCGATCACAACAAGACAATAATGACCACTCACTTTTGTGAGCACGTGATTTTTGTCCGATAAGAAATACTCCTATAAATTTAAGATAGGTTTTTTTTTAGCTTTTCTAATTTTTATAGAATTTTTAGGAATTTTTTGTTAGTTGTCGTTTGCAGGTTAGTTGCATATTTAATATTTCAAAATCATAAAAAAATACCAAAAAATGTCTAAAATGTTTCATGTTCAGCATTTTAGGTCTTAATTGCATTTAAAATTTAATTTCATAAGTTTATTGCCTTATTTAAAAAAACTCAAAAAATATTGATCATTTTACATTTTTAGTTTTGTTGCAAATTAGTAATTTTCTTTCATTAGGTTTAAGTTAATTAATTGTTATTATATTAGAAATAGACAAATATAATTTTATAATTTAGATTTGATGTAGGGTTTAGGTTAATTTTTCAAATTAAAATTACTAAGCTAAAAAACATTAAGAAAATAAAAGTGGTAAGGGAAAATTGGTTCAAATTCGAATTTGGCCATTTTTAGTGGCCCAATTGCCCTAAATTACCCAAATCCACCCAGCCCAATTCCTGTGACCCGCCGGACCAACCACGACTCGCCCCAGCTTACTCTCTAAATCTTGGCCACCCATTAAATTTAATCCAATGGCCCATATTTTTTCCCCACTTCATATAAAACCTTCATTATAACCCCTTCCCAAACATAACCCTAACTCCCCAAACACCTAGGGCTGCTTATCGGGCGGATTGGGCGGTTATTTACTCTTAACGGTTTGGCTTATCGGTTATCGTCTTTTAAATGTATTAATCTACTAGCCACCCGATAAGATATCGGACGGATTGGTATCGGTTTACCTCTTATCGGATGGTTATCAGGCGATTTATTGGCCTAATTCAACCTAGGGTTAACGTATTGTTGCTTGAGGGCTGAGGCAAAGACAAATTATAAGTCCTTTCTTTGATAACATTATAGGAAAAGAAAGGACTTAAAAATTATCAAAGTGAGATTTTGAGAATCTTATCCAATCACGTCTATTCTCTAGTCCCAATCCTGCCTTTACTTTGGCACCAAGTCTCTATTTCAATAACATCACTCATGTTCCATATCACAGCCAATGTTAACCATGGCTGCAACATCCTTGTAAAACCAGTATAGTGAATACATGTTTGCTAACAACCAATGTTACCAAGCAGGGTATTTGTAGATCTCAATGTACAGACGAGCAGTAACCCATATGAGATTAATACATGTTTGCTAACAACCTAGCATACAAATTCAGAAATTGAAATTACACATTGAGTCTACATACAGAAATCGAAACTACTGCCTACATAAGAATGAGTGAAAAAAGCAGAACACATTTGTAAATTGTACGTATTTGTAATGAACACGTTACATCCCAAAAACCTAGTATGCAATCGAGTTAGTGTCGAATTACACTTGTTACACCTTATCGTCATGGAACCACCACCTGGTTTCCTTGGTGATCTTCCATTTCTACCGTTCTTTACATACCAATCATTATCGTCAGGGAGTTGCTGCACGAGTAATTGGAATGTTAAACTAGCAAGAGAATCTCATAGAAAGAATTATGTGGATTACACGTGTTTCAGTCTTTCAGAAAACGAAATTGAAACAGCTTCTGAATACTTGGTAAGGATAAAAGACCATTAAAAGAAACTCAATTTGATTTAACAGACGCAACAAAAGGTACCTTCGCAGTTGAACTTGACAGCATGGAGAGAAGGCTAATGCATATAGAACTAACAATCATGGCAGGCGACCACGAGTCATACAAAATATCTGCAAGATAGAAACTAGTTATCAACTGCTGCTTTTACAGACACAACTGTAACTTAGTCCCAAACAAGGTGTGGTATAATCCTCATTTGACCATGATTCTCTATTTAAATTCATCTCAGCCTCTTAAGCCAACATTATGCAGAATAAAAAGTACTAGAAGTTCCTACTACTAGTTAGAAGATATTAATCAGCTTAGAAAACTGTCAAACTCCGGTCAGTGCCAAAAAAACACAGCTTCTGAAGGTGTTCCAATAGCCCAGGAACATTGACAATTGAGTTTTGGTTCATCTTAGACTTCCACTGAACAGCTATATGAACAATTACTTGCACTTTGCACATAAATGAATCTAGCATTTGGACCATTTGGTCATACTTGTTATTTGTAAATACTGAAACATATACTGTGGAGATGCAACTTATGAAATGCATTCTAAAAATGCAACTGACAAATTAACAGTAATGCAACTCATGTGCTAATTCTAGTGTTTCTCATTATTAGTTCAATTAACAGTAAATACACAATTATAACAACAAATACTTGACTGATTTAATCTATCAATTAGGGATATATAACACAATATTCATATCGAACACTGTTTTCTCCGAAAGGATTTGACTGATTTAATCAAAATCAGCTAGGATTGCACATGTTCCAATCTTTTATTCTGAAGAGACATTCACATTAGCCAAAGGAATTGAAACGATTGATATACCCATCAATTCGAATATATCCTTAGTATACTAGCGAAGGAAAAGAATAGGTAAAACCAGAATCGTTAAGGAGATGCAGTGAACCCAAATCAAATGTATCTTTTCTTTGATTTTAAAGACATCAACAAGAAAAGAAACTTACCTTCTCTTGATTGTTGCTCTGGCTATGGTGAGGGGGAGAGGCGAGACGGCGAGAGAGACTGATTACTGAGAGAGAGGCGAGACGGAAAGAGGGGCTGAGGGAGAGGCGTTAGGGTACTGCTAGTGCTGGAAGTCGATGAGAGGGGCGTTAGGTTTAGGCATTACGGTTTTGGCTTACGTTTTAGAGAGTAGAGACAGAGTACTGGAACTCTGTGGAAGGGCTT
>ML269643.1:0-20202 GCA_005239495.1 Nicotiana undulata
CTCGGACCAAAACCCGATCACCCATAACCCCACGAGCCCGAATATACAATTTGCTTTAGAATCTGACCCCAAAACAAGGTTGAATTCCTAAAAATTCCATAAACCTAACTCTACCCAAAACCCCCTAATTTCTACCTTGTTTTCATGATTTTAGGCCTAGGTTCTAGTGATTAGGGAAGGAAAATGGAAGAAATTGGTGTTACGAACACTTACCCAAATGGTTATGGANGTACGGTATTCTGTTTTTGGGGTATTTTATCAACTGGGCAAAAAAACCCTTCGCGTTCGCGGGCCCCTGGCCGCGTTCGCGAAGGGTTGACTAACCTGACCTACGCGTTCGCGAATCCTTGGCCGCGTTCGCGTAGGTTTGACTCCACTGGCCTACGCGTTCGCGAGCATAGGGCCGCGTTCGCGAAGAACAAACTACCCAGCCTCCCAGACCCCAGCCTAACACTACGCGTTCGCACCCCTGGGGACGCGTTCGCGTAGAAGCACTGTCCAGTGCTCCGCGTTTGCGTCTCCCTCTACGCGTTCGCGTAGAGTAAAATCCCAGGCCACAATAATTACCCTTCGCGTTCGCGAGCCCTTGGCCACGTTCGCGAAGGGTATTACACCAGACACCAGCAATTCATCAAAAACACCAGATTTTTCATGTTTTTACACCTCGTTAGCTACCCGAAACTCATCCAAGCCCTCGGGGCTCAAAATCAAAAATACACACGACTCCCAAAACATCCTACAGACTTGTTCAAGCTTTTAAATCATCAAAATATCATCAAATTCATCGAATTAAACCTTGAAACTCTTAGAATTTTCTTAAAACTTCATAAAACTCAACTTTTCCAATTTTGATCCGAAACATGTCATTCCAAGTCCGTTTTACACCAAATTTTACAGATAAGACCAATAACATATAATAAACCTGTTCCGAGCTCCGGAACCATAGTACAGTCCCGGTAACACGATTTTCACATAATTATTCCTTTTCAAAATCCTTTATTATTTTTAGAAAACAATATTCTTTAAAAATTCATTTCTCGGGCTTGGGACCTTGGAATTTGATTCCGGACATACGACCAAGTCCCATATTTTCCTATGGACCCTCCGGGACCGTCACATCACGATTCCGGGTCCATTTACCAAAAATATTGACCAAAGTCAACTTTATTCATTTAATTACATAAATTCCATTTTTCATCAAATTTCAACATAAAGACTTTCTGGCTACACGCTCGGGCTGCGCACGCATATCAAGGTGAGATTAAACGGAGGCTTTCGGGGGCCTCGGAATACATATTTAGCTAGAATTACTTTGGATGACCTTTTAGGTCATCACAATAAAGGTCTTCCGAGCTTTGGAGGGACTAACATGGATGGTTTAGACAAGTAATCCTTAATAGCTTTGATTTTTTACGGGTCTAGCTCAATACCATGCCGGTTGATGATGAAACCCAACGATTTTCCAGCAGGGACTCCGAAATCATAATTTGCTGGATTCAATTTCAAAATTGTACTTTCGAAGCCGTTTGAAAAACTTTCTCAGGTCTGCTATGTGATCCGAACTTCTCTTAGATTTGATAATAACGTCATCCATTTATACCTCTATTTCCTCGTGTATCATATCGTGGAAAATAATAGCCATGGCCATCATGTAGGTAGCCCCAACGTTCTCCAAACTAAATGGCATTATTTTGTAAGGATATATCCCCAATGGTGTGATGATGGCTATCTTCTCGGCATCTTCTCCATCCATCCAAATCTAGTGATATACTGCAAAGCAATCCACAAAGGTTTGGAGTTCTTGCTTGTAGCAGTTGTCGATCAATATGTGTATGGGCAACGAGAAATCATCCTTAGGACTTGATCTGTCCAGATCTCGATAGTCAACACACATTTTGGCTTTCCCATTCTTCTTTGGAACGGACACAATGTTGGCTAGCCAAATTGGGTACTCATCCACTCAAAGGACCTTGACTTTGATTTTATTGGTTACCTCTTCCTTTATCTTAAAACTCATATCTGGCTTGAATTTCCCTAACTTCTGTTATACCTGAAGACATATGGGGTTAGTAGGTTGCTTTTCAACCACCATTGACGTGCTTAACCAAGTCATGTCATCGTAGGACCATGTAAAAATATCCTCATATTCTTTTAGAAATATGATGTACTATTCCTTCTCGGATGGTGATAGATGAATGCTAATTCAAGTTTCTTTGACTTTTTTAGAATGACCTAAGTTAATTGCCTTAGTTTCTTCCAAATTGGACTTTGGTTCGCTCTCAAAATTCTCTACCTCTTTGACAATTTCATCTGGTATTATATCATCTTTCAAATATTCCGAATCACTTTCCTTATGTTGCATTGTCTCATTACATGTCCCATCCGTATCTCATGCTGTCCTATACCCAGTCTTTTCAAATTAGTCATGAGAATATGTTTATAGTTTAACACACGTCTATCAGAACCCTAGAAATGAACTTGCATAGTGACATTCAATGCTTTGTTGTGACTCAACCCCTCCGACGGTAGCTCATCTTCATGGAAGGTAATCTTGTGGCTCTCCAGTATCTGTCCTACCATATTAGCCATCTCCCTATTAGTGATAATGGTAGGCACATAAGCTTCACTTAATACCTTCATCAAGGCATTCATGTGCGCATATGAGTTTTGTAACGGTGATAAGATGGATATCTGGGCGGAAGTCTTGTTCAGGTGATCAACAAGGGACTATTCTCTCGCATGTACCTTCCTCCAAAGATCATCAATTCTTGTCTCCATGGCAGGTGGCCTAGATGTGGTCTCTTTGCTTGTTTCTCCAATATTCTCGAGTTCGTAAACTCTGCCGGTTCTAGTCATTTGATGTTCAACACCTGTATCTTGGCTTTTCCTTTCCTTCTTTCTTCCACCACATAATCTCACGAGACATCATCAAACTTATAAGACAGTGTTGGAGCTACCATCACGGTGAAGGGCATAACTACCTTAACCTCAAATGGTTCTATGGTTTTCACCACAATCAACGATATGGTGACATGAGATGTTTTAGGAGCGTCCCCCTCTCAAATAAGTCTGATAGATCCCTTCTAATCCCATTGTTAATCAGTTTCTATCACATTCATCCCCCTATGACCAGGAAGAGGGTTATTGCGGACATTTGGCGTGAACTCCTTTTCTTGTATAATTTTAGTGTCAATCAGTATCTGGATATTGTCCTTCAACATGTGGCATTTCTCAATAGTATGACCCTTTATGCTTGAATGGTAGGAACAAGTCTTGTTGGGATTAACCACTAGGAAGGGTTATCAACAACAACAACATGAATGGGAGTGACGTAACTAGCGGCCTTTAGTCTTTCACATAATTGGGCTATGGGTTCAGCGATATGGGTGTATTGTCTGGGAGATATGCGGTCAAAGTTTGTTAGTGGCTTTGGGTAGTTTTTGCAGAGGAGAGAAGGTGAATAGAAATACGTAGGTTGGGAGTTATAGGTATGGTAGGTGGTTGTAGGGTTTTGTTATTTTCGGGGTGAGGGTTGGTATGTGGGTGGAAGTGTTTGGTATGTAAGGGGGGACTTAGGGCCCTGGACTACCATCACAACACCCACTTCTTTCTTCTTCCAGATACCTCCTGACTGTAAGGCTTTGTTGGTGGCTTGCAGCGCATCGAAGTTGGTCACCATACCGCTCTTAATTCGTTCTTCTATCCCTTCTCCCAACTTGATGATGTTAGAGAACTTTTGATTTTCTATAACCATCAGTCTTTCGTAATATTGTGGATCTTGATCATTGACGAACAACTTGTTTATTTGTTCTTCTTCTAGTGGTGGCCTCACCTTGGTGGCCTCTGATCTCTAATGAGTAGCAGACTCACAGAAGGTTTCTATTGGCTTCTTCTTAAGGTTTTGGATACAGAAAATGTCTAGCGCGTTTTCTGTGTTCAACCTGAATCTATCCATGAAATCGGATGCCATGCTTACCCAGTTCTCCCACTTCTTCAGGTTCTGGCTAATATACCAAGATAAGGCATCACCCTTGAGACTTCACATGATTAGTTTCATGCAGATTTTTTCATTCTTTCCCACTCCTACAAGCTTGTCACAGTAGGTTCTCAAATGCACATTAGGATCACCGGTGCCATCAAACTTCTCAAACATGGGAGGTTTGTAACCCTCTAGCAATTCTACATCTTGTTGGATACACAAGTCTTCATAGTTCAAACCTTCAACGCCCTTTTCGCCTTCAACATTCAGGACTCTTCCTGTCAATTTCTTTAGCTAATCTGCCATATTTCGAATCAACGGGTCCTTCTTGGTTGGTTAAGGTATGTATAAGGTTTGTTGCAGGGTGTGTGGTAGGGTCTCCATGTATATTGGGTTTCCTTGGTGTGTTACTGGGAGTTGGGTATATGGGTGATCATTGATCGAGGTTTGAGGAGGATCGGGGGTAAGTTGTGGTGCGTTTTGTGGAGTATGATAAGTGGTGGTTTGCAAATACTAGGTTGGGTGATGGTTATGTTATTGAGAGGTCTGTACTGGTGGGGTGGGGGGTTAATGTTTTGAAGGGGTGCGAGGTTGTGATATTGGTGCGTTGCATGAGGATTTTGTGGAGCCATGGGTTGTGGATGTAGGGTTTGGGTATTTTACGGTGTTGTTTGATTATGAGTGGTGGTGTTCTGATGGTTAACGTCAAGAACATTTAGAGTAAGGGAGAGGTTTGTGATATTTTGGACTTGCTCAAGCTCACTTTGTAGCTCCATGATTTTCTGTTCCAACTATGGGACCAACTAGTTTTGTCCTGCCGTACTTCTTCCGTTTGAGGTTTCAACGTTTTCTGCAACGGTAGCATTGTCTTTTCAATTACCACTTAGATCATCCATCTTCCCTGTGCCTTTCCTTTGCTTTTTGGGTCACTTGGTGGAGGAGGAGGTGGAGTACCTCTGGATCTTGTGTGGTATGCCGATGATGCCGAAATGCATGAACCAACTTTTGGGAATGGGAGTAATCAAAAGAAAGAAACAAAAGGTAATTATGTCAATAAGACGAAGTGAAAGAGTGTTTGCAGTATTTATGTAGGAATCATGTAAGGTCATGCAATAATTTGCATCCTAATTTGGGGACCTCATTGTGCCTGAGGTAGGCCTAAGCGACACTTAGACTTGAAAAAAATTCATGCCAATGTTTCCTCATTGCATTAATGCGAAAATAAGTCAAATCAATCTTTCACAAAATAAAAATAATAATTATAATGTCACTAATGACACTAAGCCTTATTACATCGAAAATCTAACAAAATCTAATCTAGAAAGCAGTATAGAACATTATCTCCTAGTCTACTTGGCCCTAGAAGGACCTTCTCCATGATTGACTCTTTTGACTCCATCAATCGTATTCCCCAAATCGCGCATGTCGGGTAGAAAGTAAGCCATTGCCAGCTTCCTTCTTCCACCATACTCCATGTATTGACAATCCCAAAGCCTGTTTCTCATCTTCCCCTCTAGCTCCATCAATCATTGCTCTAGATGCTCTAACCTCTCTGTCGACTTATTTGAAATATCCTTCCATTCCCTGATCTCCTACATATCCACATTAAGTTGTTCTAGATGCTTAGCTTCAGATTAGAACACTCTTTAAAGTAGCCTCTTGTCATCCACCTCATCTATGATATTATCCTTTAGATTTACCCCAAACTTGAGGTTCATGGTTATGTCATCTTCCAACTATGAGAGATATTAGTATATGTTACCAGCGTGATACATGTCTGGTTCAATAGTCTGTCCCTCCATGATGATCTTTTGATTCCATATGTGTTAGGCTTCAAATTTGAATGAGATGACATCTCCTATGAAATCTGCTTTGTACTGAACCATGTTGGAAACCCGAGGTATGACTTGTTACTCCCATCTTGCCTCATTACTCTTATAGGAGCGTAAGGGGTAGATGCCTCGCAGCCGGAGCAGTCCTAAGTGAGTGGTCTTTTTGGACCTGATGATGAACGGCTAATAGGAAACCACTCGAACATCTCATGCACTTGCACATCTGTCAAATTATTGAAGAAGCGCACCCACCTTACAACATTTCCAGGCTTTGCAAACCTGTCTGGAATAAATGTCATCTTCTTTGGATGATGACTGGCTATGTAGTCATTCAATGGCTTACGTAGAAGCTCCTGGCGATAATCACCCCTTTGAAAGTGTTCCACCAGCCAAGCTTGTAGTAAGATATTACAACCCTCGAAGTGTCTGAACCTATGCTTGCACTGATCTAGAGCACGGTATATATCGACTATAACCATAGGGATGATATTGTATTTCTGCCCTTTGATACCCTCCATTAAGGTCCTTGCGACCATAGTTAAGCGAGTGTGAACTCTTCCCCCCTTGCATTGGAAAGATCAACATGCCCAAGAAACAAACTATGATGACATAGACCCGATGGTATACCCATCCCAAAGAGGTAATGAATTGCTGCTCATAATGAAGGCAATATGATTTTCTACGCCCATAATGCTCATAGAGAAATTCAAAGGGGATGTTTGATTTCTTCGGGCAGACCAGCTCGTCGTTCTTCTTAAAACCCAACATCCTTAGTAAAACCACCTGGGTGAAATTTTCCAGCACCAGCAGACCCCGAGTATCGCATGGTAACTTGGTGAAGCCGCCTATTTCTTCTAGAATATGGTGGCTGCCTCGATTAATTCCCTGTTGGTTCAAAGATTCAGCAAAGATGGAAAGTTACCCAGTACTCTCCTCACATAATTTCTGTTACATGGTGCAAGGTCGTTCACCAGTCGATTAGTAGAGGCGGGATATTCTAGACCATAACTAACCTGGGATTTTGTGCTTCACTTTTTGCAAGAAAATAAAAGGTAGCCCTTTCCCCCTCCAGATTAGGCTATTTACACAATAATGATCTGCATGTTGGCACATTTTCTTCAAGTAATGCACATAATATGATGGTGTCCTTTTGGGTTATGGAAATCCCGTTGGACTTTGGACAAGGTTTAGCGAGTTGATGCGTCAATGACAATTTTTATCGGAAACATTCCTTTAATGAATTCCCTGGGAACTTCTATAGTAAATGGAATATATGAAATTATGATCAATCGAATATTGCATAGTCCCGGTATTTATTACCGATCGAAACTGGACCACAACAGATATTTGATCTATACGGGCACCATAATATCAAATCAGGGAGGAAGATCTCTCAATCCATATTAGGTTTAGCATGATGCATGTACATTTCAAATCAGAGTGTGGTTTCTAGAACGGTCTAGATTGGTACTCTCAAGTGGACAACTTGAGAGGGAAAGGCACGGGACCATTGACTGCACCGCTGATCGACTAGTCTACTGCTAATAAGTCGTTCCGATTTAAAAGGGTGTTTTTAGGAAAGCGTGGACACTCATCAAGCGGTGCTATGTTGATAATAACCACGAGTGGAGTATAATGATGAAAGCACGCTTTATGCAAAAATAGTAGCACGGTTTCAGATATTTTCATTATAAAAGAACGTAAAAACAGTAAATAATATGATAAAGATGAACATGAGAAAGAAAAAAAAGGAAAGACAAAAGAGAGAAGTCAGTTTAACTCATGAAAACGCTAGAACGTAATTAAATGAAGCAAATAGGGAGATTGAGACGGGAGAGACATGATATAGAAGTCTTAAACAAGATAAATGAAATAGGGAGGAGATGACATGTCATAGCAGTTTAAGCAAATAAAGGAAATAGGGAGGGTATGTACATGTCATAATAATCCACATAATCAAAACTTCATTGTAGTAAGAGCCTAAGTATTTTCCCACCAGAGTCTCCATGTTTTCGCTCCCCTTTTTTTCTCAAAAGCGGGTTTCGACATGTGACAACTCTTTAAAATGAGTATTAAAAGAGAAGAGTCGCCCCCTAACAATTTGGGAGGTGTGTTAGGGAACCTATTTGCAAATAACCCTGATTTGACTAGTTCATGCCACTAAAGATCAGGTAAGGGATCAGATTACCTCGAAGAGAAGGTGTTAGGCAGTCTTCGAGGTACACAAATGCGGGTCCCGGCCAAAATTCACGCTATGTGGGATTATTGGATTATAATTGTCCTATGTAATCATGTAAGTGAAGGAATATAGGGAATTTAAAAGTTCTATTACGATATAAACAGGTGTAAAGAAAGTTGCACTTGGAATTAGACTATATATATGTTACATTTCGTGTTCTCGTACGTTAAAGTTTCATCGTAAGTTAATCGACGTGTACTAGGGAATAATATTATTTTGAGGTTATAAGCATTTATGCTATTTATAATAGGTGATAAGTGCCGTGAAGGTTAAAGGGTAAACGAATCAAAGAAAATGAGTATTGTTGAAGGTTGTTAATTTGGGATAAAATACGGTCCGAGCTATAATACCTGGTATTTATGGACTAGTGCCATACAAGGTACCGCATGACCATGATAGTAAGGTGTATAAAGTATGTTAAAAGTGAGTAGTATTTTAAATAATTAGAGATAATACTTAATTATGTAGATAATTGGGTAATTATTGATTTTAGTGAGAGATTAACTAATTAAATAAGATATTGGGATAAGATTAATGGGCCTCAATGTGGAAGCTTTTGCCTTAGGTAATTGTTACTCTTAAACTCATGTAAAAGGTGGAAAATTTAGAAGATTTTTTGTGGCTAAGTCATCTCCTAAGTGGGTGCCATACCCACTAAGGTATAAGATCTCTCTCAATCACAAAGAGAGGTGCTCATATCTAGATACAAAAAAACGAATGAAGCTCACAATTTTAAGAGATCTCTTTACTTCATTAAGGAGTGATGCCAAGATTGCTAATTAACGGATCTTCTACAACAAAATTCATACGAGATTATATTGCGTAATATCAATGGGATTTGCAATTCTAAGGGAGTACGGTACAATCTTTCTCAAGAATATCATACGAATTATTCCCTACTTCGATATGTCGTTACATGTTTTTTGCAAAGATGTCTGTTAGAGGAATTGTCAAGAGAATCGACTCAGGTGTGTTAAGTTTATCCCTTATTTCCTTTTGGCATGATCCATACGATACCAACGGAACGAGTAAACATAAAACTTTAATAAATGACTTTAATTATAGAAATACTAGAGATGCTTTTGTTCTTGATTTCCCGTGTGTCTTATTATATCTTCTGTTCATGGGTCTCAGAAAAATACATAATTGATAAAGTTTATCCGAAGGGAATATTGATCCTATAACATTATGAGAAATCTTATAAACATAATTCCTATGCATTTCATTCATTTATACATGTACATTGACCCATGACCAGATGTCGTTATATATGCATATATTAAATGCATATAGGATATGGAATAAGGTTACAACGTTATATACGCACCACCACCTGATCAGCTGGTATATGTTACTGATTTTGCCCACAGTGGCTAAGATGATATGATGGGATTCCCTCAGAGGCTTGATAATGTTATGTACACCAATACCTATGCATGCTACGACATTTATACGCATGTGCATGACATTATAAATGTTTCAGGATTCACAAAGTTATTTAGACTCACAGGTGGAATTCTTTACTCCATGTTTCATCTATGTCTTTTATGTACTAATTTTCATGCCTTACATACTCAGTACCTTATTTGTACTGACGCCCCAATTTCCCGGGGCTTACGTTTCATGCCCGCAGGTGTAGGTAGACAGGGTGACAGTCCCCCTTCTTAGGATCCTTGATCAGTGAGAGTTGGTGTGCTCCATTTGATCTTGAGTTGCTTTGAGTTTTGGTACGATGTGTTTGTATACATATATGGATAGGATAGGGCCCAATCTCATCTTTTATACAGTTGTACACTCTAATAGAGGTCTTTAGATAGTCATGTATAGTTGGATAGCAGTGGCCTTGTCGGCTTCCAGTTTTTGATATATATAGTTGTCTATAGCAACCTTGCTGGCTCGCCTTACTATTTTTTGCATGTATATTTATATATGGCTTTTGGACATGTTTTCCTCATGAATGCTATTTACGTAATTCAGCAATCTATTGACATATACTTTTGATGACCTACCCTTAATTCATGTTTATATCTTTGACGCATGCTTAGGGGTGTTCGATAGGTAGGACAGGAGCACTCGTCATGGCCCATCGGTTCGGTTCGTGATAAAAGTGGTATCAGAGTTGTTCTGTCCTAGGGTTGTCTACAAACCGTGTCTAGTAGAGTCTTATTTATGGGTGTGTTGTGCACCACACTTATACACAAGAGGCTACATGACATATAGGATGGTATCGTCTCTTCTTATCTTAGAATGTGCGATATAAGAATTCATTTTCCTAACGATGTTTTATGATTTCAGCGATGCCAAAGAAGGATACAACCACCCAGAAGGGCAAGTCCGTGGCAGATGAGACTACTAGTCGAGCACCACGAGTTACCAGGGCTTAGGTAGAGTCTCATAGTGAGATTCCATCTCAGACTTCACATACCCCACCCTCTCTAAAGAAGCTCCAAGGGGAATCAGCTCCAGCGCCTGCCCATGTACGTCCAACTCCTCAGACAGATGCACCAGGTCAGGATATGAGAGATGCTATTCAGCTTTTAACTTGATTAGTAGCTACACAGGCGCGTCGTTAGGAAGTAGGTATTGGTCATGCATAGAGGTCCGTCAGTACGAGGGTTCGTGATTTCATTAATTTGGACCCTCCTGTATTGACTGGAGAAGATCCAAATGAGGACCCTCATGTATTTATCGATATGATGCAGAGGACTTTGAGGGTAATGAAGGCCACTGCGACTGAGTCAGTTGATCTAGCTTCCTATTGACTTCAAGATGTTGCAATTAATTGGTACGAGTCTTGGGAGTTGTACAGAGGTGAGGATACCCTTCCACCGACATGGTAGGAGTTTATAGAGGCTTTTCTTAGTCATTATCTTACACCAGAGCCTAGAGGGGCCAAAGTTGATAGGTTCTTGGCCCTTTCGGTAGGGTAACTTGAGTGTTCCAGAGTACAGTCTTCAATCTGATTTGTTGGCTAGGTATTCTCCCACCATTGTATCTAATATGGAGGATCGGGTTCACCGGTGTCGCGCCCCATTTTTTTCCTCTTTGCAGCGGAAGTCAGGGTTTCGACATTTTTTGGGATAACTCATTTTATTTTGGGAAAGGGGTATAGAAGTTAAAGAGTCGCCACCTAACGGGTTTAATGTGTGTTAGGGCACCTATTGCAAATAACTCATATAAACCAATTTGTATAACAAGAGATTGAGTAAGGGCTTGAAATTACCTTGAGGGGAAGGTGTTAGGCACCCCTCGAGGTCCACAACGGTGGGTCCCTGCCAAACTTATTTTGTGAATTAGTCATTAAGAAAACAAAGCAGTCTAAGAACACATATGTATAAAACAAAATAAGGGAAGTTCTAGGTTTATTAGGCTATAGGATCACATCTGTGCAATACCCGGTAAACTTTCCTCAATGAGAGGTGTTACACGTGGCATTAGTGCACATGTCATCATATCCTTTACTACCCAATTACCCTCCCTTTAGTGGTTATATAAACGATTCTTGAATAAACGAGCTATATGCATGCATTACTCGTCCTTTCCTTCTGGCCCTGGAGGTGTTTAGGACCTCTAATTTAGGCGGTTCTAGACTTTCCTAAGGTATTTAAAGGAGAAAAATCTAGGCGACAATTAAAACATTAGGACTGCCAAGTAAAAGAACAATTAAGGGGGCTCACATTTACCTCCACAAATAAGCAAACAACTAGCACGTTCAAACAACAAGATTTCAGATATTTCAGAAAGGTCCTAGAGCAGGATATCTAAGTGAGCATAACAAACAGGATATATGTAGCATTGTGTTAAGGCGAGGCAGTAGAGATCTAATCAGTTTGCCTACTGATTTTAGGACTTGATAAATCTAGGCAATTTAGAAATAATTAACAAAGCATAATTTACAATTTGAAGGATTTGAATTACCTATAGGCTTGCCTAGGTGTGTATCTGAGATACCCTATAAACATGGTGTCTAATTGTAATCAGAATTCTAACAATCGATTTAGAACAAATAGTTTGAATTTATTATGTCCTATAAACATGATGTCTAGGTGTAGAACATTACAGAACTGGTTTATACACATTTATCTCTATAACATGATATCTAGGTGTTGGGATTGCTTTTAAACTTACTCTTATAGACAAGGTAGTTAGTGATTTTACATGATGTAGGCGTGGTATTAAAGTGAATGCAATAACAATCCTAAAGCATGATTTCTAATGCACATAAGAGAATGAACGTGTTTATTATGCAGAATTATACCAGATTAGTGACAGAATTTCTAAGTGGATATGATTATGCAGAAGTTTAGAAAAAATAGAAATTTTTCAGAACAAATGACATAAATTTGCCTATAAGCATGTTTTCTAGTATGCCAAACAATCCGAAGAACATGATTTCTAATGTAAGAAAATAACCCTTAGAACATGATTTCTAATGCAAGCAATTATAATAATCCTAAGGCATGGTTTCTACCCAGTTTCCCCACAAAATTATATAAGAATCCCTCCTTTTTTACTAATATCCCCAATATCAGTTTACAAGGATTATTATTACAGACCATATATCAAATGAATTACAAAATAAACAAAGCTATGCTATAGGGAGCCTGAATAGAGGCCCAAAGTGAACCTGAAAATACCAGGCCTTCAAACAGTCCAAGATGCCATAGTCCTATAGTATCCAAGAGGGGTGTCCTGGTGCATCAAAGTTCCCAAGGGCTCAGGGACCCCGGGCAATGCTCACACCAGGATACTTTCAAATAGAGAAGTAACCTTGGTGCAGTGTGGAAGGGCTAGCCCCATTGTGCCAAAGTTAGGAAGAATCTCATGAATTCCTAGGCAATACACACACTGGAGGGGAAGAATCCTAAGTATTCTAAGAGTAGGAGTGAGAGTGCTTGACATAGTTGGAATAACTTTAGGAAAACAGTATAGAAGTAAAACATTTAGGAGTGAAAAATACTTCAGGAGTGGAAACAATTTGGGAAAACATATTAAGAGTGAAAACCTTTTGAAAACATTCAGAGAAAAAGAGGTTCAATAAACAACAACACAGTCACAAAGCTTAGTATTTCCCAGATTCAACTTGGTCATTTAATTAACTCTAGGTGAGGACAAGCAATTTTACAGATAGGGATCAGGGGTTGGGAACACATGAATCAGAAGCACAAAACAGGACGAAAGGGAGAGCACCTTGAGAAACAAGGACATGCAACATACAAAGGTTGATTGACATTCAACAAACAAATTCATAGCATTCATTAGAACATAGATTACGGATTTAGAGTCTTGACAGAAATACATAAGTCTATCAGTCACACTTAGTGCTAAAGTAGTTGTGTTAACTAGCAGCAATAGACAGTACAAATAGAGACTAAGTGTAGGAATGGTCATGGTGAGGACAGGATTTAACCACATAGTATTGGTCATACTAATTGAAGTTAGTGGACTGAAAAGATAATAGCACTAAACATACAAGTAGACATATTGGTTTAAAGCAATAAATAGACTGGAAACTTAAACAGGAATAGCATGCTGATTATAGCAATAGACATGGAAAAATGAACTTAAACATGCTGATCAAAGCAGTAAACAGGAAAGAATGTAGCATTAAGTACATAAGCGATTGGACTAGTGCAGAAGAGACATGGATTTAACAGACGTGGAGCAACATATAATCATATAGGTTTGAAATTCATAATGAAATTAGAGATAGAAACATACCAGTTAAGAACGCAAAAGCAGAAGGTAAAGTATGCATGATTCAACACTCTAGCCTTGGCTTTCAGCCGGCTAGACAAGCAATGAACACAAGTAGCAGAAAGAGAGATGAGAGAAAGTTTGTGTGTGTGTGTGTTTGAACTATTGTTCGTGTCTTTGAGAGGTAGAATGAGAGTGTATATATAGCACTTAGGGAGTAGAAGAAATAAGGTAAAGAGAATCAGAGTTAAATCAATTAAGGATCAATCAACCAATCACAGAATCAATTTTTATAAGGAAGTATGGAAAAGACCCCTTTAATTGGGGAATAGTCAATTAACGGTCAGAACTTGGTTCAATTAAGGTAATCAATCAAAATCATACCATATAGGGAGTCAGTAAATATCCCCAAACTACTGTCGACTAATTAAGGCAAGTAAAAATAGGGAAACAAGTCACAAATAAGAAATCTAGTAAAATCTCAGCACACTGATTTTAACAGACCAATTAATAGGAAATAATCAGTAAAAATCTTCAAAGAGTACTGATTTTATAGGAAAGAATTATTTAAATCCCTAAATAGAAATCAGCCAATTAAGAATCCCAAAGGGTTCTGATTTTAATAATTAAGAAAATCGTTCAGATCCTTAACATAAGTCAATCAAGTAAAAATCTCAAAAAATACTAATTTTAACAGGGAAAATCGTTTAAGTTCCTAAATAGAAGAAGTTAATATGACTGGTCCACATAGATAAACACAATATCAAAACAAAATTAAAGAAATCAGTATAACACACAGAAACATTTAGGGTTCGAGCATACATACGAAGATTAACCAAACACGTAAAGAGATGAATAGACTAAGCATTTGAAAGTAAAAACCTTTGAATAAAGTTTGGGAAGAACCCTAGTTTTAGAAAGAGTGACTAAAAATTGAAGCAGTTAATTGAAATCAAATTTTTTAAAGGAAAACACCCGATAATACTCGAATAACTTCAGATCTACAAAGATCTGTGAAGATTCAACCAGTAGTGAAACTAAGGTTTTCATAAAATAGTACATATGAAGTGAATCGGTCAAAAACCCATGGATTCATACTAAAAGCAAGAGGAAATCCATACTCACAAATGAAAATGGCATGAGACAGGACGGTAAACAAGTTTCCACGAGATTCTTCTAAAGACTCATGAAATCAAATAGCCAGGGAGTATAGGAGACCGGTGGTGGTCGGAGAATGCACGGAAACACCATAGAAGGGAGCTTCTCGCCGGTGACGGCGATTAGGGTTAGGGTAGGTCGAGAGAGAACTAGAGGGGTTGAGGATATTGGTGATAGCGGAAAATGAACGTATGAGGGGGGCTAGGATTTGTTAGGGATTAATAAGGTAAGTTTAATCGTGGACCGTAGATCTAAAAGATCAACGACCACGATTAAAGGGGTTATTGGGTCGTGCAGGTATAAGTTGGGCTTAAGGGGTTTGAGCTGGTTTTGAAAAGGGTTTGAGTTAATATTTAGGGGTTAGGTTCGAAAAATTGGAGAAATCAAATAGGCTATTTGTTAAATACCTCATTTAACTGATAAAAGAAATTTATAAAAATAATTAACAGGTTATAAAAATGATTTTCATGCACTGAAATGCTTTAAAATAGTTACTCAATATTGTAAAATGTCACGCCCCAAAATCGAGGGATGAGACCGGCGCCTGACCAGATGAACCCAGTCAAGCGGATCTGGATTGCCTTTCCTACCCAACGTATTGCCCCATGTTCATAACGTTCATTATTCCATGTGAGTTAGACAATCTAGATTCAAAGTACAATTTACAACATGATTCCATTTTTCCTCTTTTAACTTTCAACAATAAATAATCCAAAACATACAAGTTACATACAACATTTCTGATTTACCATCCAAATTTACGAGTGAGTACAACTATCGCCCAATATATATATATATATATACACAACCCACACAGTGTCTACGGAGCCTCTAAGAGTTCTAGGAGTTTTACACAAACTTGCCGGCGACAAGGCCCCGGCTATACCTTTTTCGAAATAAGAAAAAGAGAATGGTATACTCCACACACGGCCCCGAGAAGGAGTGGGGCTCACCAAAACTGCTGAAGAGATAAAGAGGAGGCACCACTAACGGCGTGTTGAGCTACCTGCTATGGAACCACCTACATCNTTTATATAAACTTGCCGGCTACAAGGCCCCGGTTAAACCTTTTACAACATAAGCAAAAGGAGAATGGTATAATCCACACACGGCCCCGAGAAGGAGTAGGGCTCACCAAAATTGCTGAAGAGATGAAGAGGAGGCACCACTAACGGCGGGCTGAGCTACCTGCTATGGAACCACCTACATCCATATAAAAGATGTAGCGCCCCCGGCAAAAGGGACGTTAGTACCGTGGAATAGTACTAGTATGTATGAACAAGCTTTACTCTAAGTAAAATCAAACAATACACATATAAGAGACAATTAATGGAACCAACAAGTATTGCACAAAAATAGAAACAACCACAATCAAGAGTTTCACAGATCCTCATTTCAACACAACCACATTCCACCCTTATTCCTTCTCAACATTTCCACCCTTATTGCTTCCCGTTGCGGCGTGCAACCCGATCCCACCGTATAATCACATTTCAGCCTTATTACATTCTGTTGAGGCGTGCAACCCGATCCCACCGAACAATAACATTTCATAGCAATAATAACAGCCCACAATTCACTCACAAGGCTTCATATCATCAGGAATACACTTTCATAACAATCGAACAATCATGTGTTCACAATAGTCTTTATCAACCAACAATTCAATCACAAGGATTCCTATCAACAAGGATACAAATTTCATTACGACCAACAATCCGTATAAAAATTAAGGCACAATAAACCTTGCCAAAAAGGGGGTCATGTACAACATTACCATGGTCATTTAGTTCAATTAAATCAATTCACATCTCCTTTTTCATCACTTGTTACACATACCTTAGCACTTAGATACATTCATACATTTGGGTTCTCTACCATTCTTTTATACCAACATATTCAAGCGTTTAACGAACCTTGCACATGATAGTGTAATCACAAGAAATCATCTTTCACAGTTTCAATTAACATGATAATCGACTAAGAGAATCAGAGATTGAAATCTTACACCCCAATACTTCAGAACAATTAATTCACATATACTCAGCAAGAAACTCCTACCGAATGCTTGGACACTACAAGGTGACTCTACAAAGATTAAAGTTAGACATACATACCTCGAGTCGAATTTCCCCTTTTTAATTTCTATCACAAATCACCGGACCGTCTAGCACCGTTAATCTATTCCACAATGTGACATATTTCACTTAGGAAGCTTGAATTCAATTGGGCATTTTATCAAAAACTATGTGACCCCCTTTAGATTACTAACCCCTTTTCGAGAATAATTACCCAAACTTGTTTCCCTTTACTAAATTACGGAGTTTAACTCACATGCATGCAAGGACTCAACTTTAATTTTTAAGAACCAACCTATGTATTCTTTATTCTTAACCAAAATCTGAGAAATTGG
Organism: Nicotiana undulata; assembly: GCA_005239495.1. NCBI lineage: Eukaryota > Viridiplantae > Streptophyta > Magnoliopsida > Solanales > Solanaceae > Nicotiana > Nicotiana undulata. The sequence continues at coordinate 17,319 of ML269643.1, forward strand.
GAAAATAGAGTGAAGGCTTACCTCTTTGAGTGAAGAAGATGACAATAACTCGAACATTTTTGGGCTTGAGCGATTTTGGAAAATCAAATTGGATGATGTTGAAACCTTCTCTCTCAGGAACTCTCTTTTTCTCTCTCTATTCTTGGTCAGAAAATAGTTAAAAATGAAGGGAAGGGGGTGTTTTATTAAAAAGGGGGTCGGGTTTTAAATTTAGAAAATTGGAGCCCCGACACAGAAATGCGGTCAGGAATGCGATCGCATTCCTGTTGCAGAAATGGCCCTCAAATGGGCCAAAATTGGAAAACATTCTGCCCAGGTATGCGACCACTATGCGGTCCCCATACCTGTTATGCGATCGCATAGTGCGTCGCATAACCTCCCTCGCAAAAACTATGGGGCAAGAATGCGACAACTATGCGGTCCGCATACACAAAATGCGATAGCATTCTGGGCCGCATAGTTGTCCTCAATTTGGACAGTAGCCTATTCAGGTATGCGACCACTATGCGGTCTGCATACCTTTTATGCGATCGCATAGTGCGTCGCATAACGTGCAATTCCTGGAAACTTTTATCTTTTAAGTTTTGGGATACTTTTACTCAAAATGGGTCCGTTTTAAGAATTTCTACAGTTATAACAACACAGGGACCTATTCGGGCATTATTTTAGACATGAAATTTTACGGGTCTTTACATAAAAATACAACAAGCTATTTTCCAGTAAAATAATATAATAATGCATGCATAGGCTATAATTGCAAAGTTATTGCAATTGTAACCCAAAAATGTAAATATGGCTACTTATGAAATAATTTAAGCTTAATATAAATATATATAGCAAAACTAAGCCATGAGATTGTTATAAAGTCATTTGTGATGCAAGTAGTGATTATTTATTTAAATAACAATACTGGGATAAATTAATTAAAATTCTTTAAAATGCAAAAATTATGGAAAATTATTAATTGATGCTAATGCATAGTTTTGAAGGTATATGTGCATTTTTTAAAATATTATAGGGAAAAATTGGGTATCAACAACTGTCCTTCTTTACTTGGAAAGGATGAAAGAGTTGTCAGGTAAAGATATGATGGCCAATTTTGACCGAGCGAGATGGTTTGATAGATTTAGGCCGCACTCTGGTTTTTGAGCTGCCTACATATCCCTGGTTTTATATGAATCAGGTCGTGTGCAGTTCTGGATCCATCGACGGAATATACCGATGAAGTTACCACAAGAACGGACGCAAGACTTTGGGATTGGTGAAATAGTTGTGGTCAAGTTTGAGATAGTATGAAGGAACTGGAGCGAGATTGCTCCTGTTGGGGTAGTGGTTGCTCATCGAGTCACCTGCAATTAAAGAGATACTACAAGCATATATTTGCGTATCAATTTAAACATGATGCAAATTCCCTTCAGACCATGAAGATTGTCTTAGGATAGTTGAGGATGACGTCCTTAGACCGTGATGTCCCGAGCCATGAATTTTTCAGTGAGAGATTCGCAGGCCAAGAAATGATGTTCTCGGGCCATGAAAATGGTGCCTCCGAACCATGACGCCTTTGAATAATGATATGCAAATTTCAGAGTGTCACGCCCCAAAACCGAGGGACGAGACCGACGCCTAACCGGAAGAACCCAGTCAAGCGGACCTAGATTGCCTTTCCTACCCAACACATTACCCCGAGTTCATAATGCACATTGTTCCGTATGAATTAGCCAATTTATCTTATGATGAAGAAGGTGAAGATTACTCGATAATCTCCGGGCCTGCGCGATATTTAAAAAATCGATTTGGGGAAGATGAGGACTTCTCTCTCTAGAACCCACTCTCACTTCTCTCTATTTTGTTCAGATGCATGCTAAAAATGAAGGGGAGGGGTGTTTTATTAAACTGGGGGTCGGGTGTAAAATTTGAAATTAAAAGAGATCCGAAGCAGGAAATGCGGTCGAGAATGTGATTGCATTCCTGCAATGCAGTCCGCATTCCTGTCGCATAGTTGGCCCTCAAGTGGGCCAAAAGAGGAACCAAACTGCCTTGGTATGCGACCATTATGCGGTCTGCATACATGTTATGCGATCGCATAGTGCGTCGCATAACTCCTTCCGCAAGAACCAAGGTGCAAGAATGCAACAACTATGCGGCCCGCATTCTCGAAATGCGATAGCATCTTGGGCTACATAGCTGTCCTCAAATTGGATAGCAGGTTGTCCATGTATGCGACCACTATGCGGTCCGCATACCTGATCTACGATCGCATAGTGGACCGCAGATCTGCGCAGTTCTGGTAAATTTTATCTTTTAAGTCCCGGGGTACTCTTTACTCAAAAGGCTCCGTTTTTAAGAAATTCTACAGTTATAACAACATAGGGACCTATTCGGGCATTATTTTAGACATGAAATTTTACGGGTCTTTACATCCTCCCCCACTTAAAATCATTTGTCCTCGAATGAGGATCGGGGAATCATATTTTTGGAAACACAATATGCTAACCCCCAAATTTTCACTAACTCTGATATTTTCTGAAATGTTTTGCCAGGGTTTCCTTTGTAATTAGGCATATCTACCTGTCAGAGAGCCCCCGAAACACATTGTTAACCAATTTCACACATTTGCAGTTACTCCAACAACTTTCACATAATTCATTCATCTCATTAAATCGTATACAACTCAATTACTTCAACATGCTATACATAATTCAGTTAGCACCACAACTTGCATATCATTTAGTTATCACATGAATTGCACATACTTTAGCTTAGTTCAAGGAGTTGCACATTACCCAAATAATCACAACCTACACAAATATGGCACAACTTGAGATGTTACAAGAGTAGGGCATTTAGGGGGGGGGGGGGGGGGGGGGGTTTTTTGACAAAAATT
>ML269643.1:25887-80453 GCA_005239495.1 Nicotiana undulata
TATATATATATATATATATATACAACCCACACAGTGTCTACGGAGCCTCTAAGAGTACTATGAGTTTTACATAAACTTGCCAGAAACAAGGCCCCAACTATACCTTTTACATCATAAGCAAAAGAGAATGATATAGTACACACACAACCAACAATCTGTATGAAATCACGCCACAATAATCCTTGCCAAACAATAAGTCATATACGATATTGGCATAGTCATTTAGTTTAGTTAAATCAATTCACAACTCCTTTCCATCGCTTGCTACTCAGCCCCTAGTACTTAGATACATTCACACATTTGAGTCCGTTACCATTCTTTAATACCAACATATTCAAGCATTTAACGATCCTTGCACATGATAGAGTAATCACAAAGAAATCACCTTTCACAATTTCAATTAGCATGGTAATCGACTAAGAAAATCAGAGGATCAAATCTTACACCTTAACACATTCGGACAATCAATTTCACATATGCTCAGCAAGAAACTCATACCAAATGCTGGGACACCAACAAGGTGACTCTACGAATATTTCACAACTCACCGAACCGTCTAACACCGTCAATCTAGTTTACAATGCGACACATTTACCTTAGAATTAGGAATCTTGAATTCATTTGAGAATTTTATCAAACACTATGTGATACCTTATATTAACTAAAACTCTTTTTTTTAGTGAAAGATTACTTTAACTAGCTTACCTTTACTAGGTCATGGAAGATTATTCACATGCATGCAAGGTCTCAACTTTCATTCTCAAGAACCAACCTATGTGTGTTGTGTCTTAACTAAACTCTGAGAATTTGGGGAAATAGGGTGAAGACTTACCTCTTATGATGAAGAAGGTGAAGATTACTCGATAATCTCCGAGCCTGAGCGATATTTAAAAAATCGATTTGGGGAAGATGAGGACTTCTCTCTCTAGAACCCACTCTCACTTCTCTCTATTTTGTTCAGATGCATGCTAAAAATGAAGCGGTGGGGTGTTTTATTAAACTGGGGGTCGCGTGTAAAATTAGAAATTAAAAGAGTCCCGAAGCAGGAAATGCGGTCAGGAATGCGATCGCATTCCTGCTATGTGGTCCGCATTCCTGTCGCATATATGGCCCTCAAGTGGGCCAAAAGGGCAACCGGACTGCCCTGGTATGCGACAATTATACGGTCCGCATACGTGTTATGCGATCGCATAGTGCGTCGCATAACTCCCTCCACAAGAACCAAGGTGCAAGAATGCGACAACTATGCGGCCCGCATTCTCAAAATGCGATCGCATCTTGGGCCGCATAGCTTTCCTCAAATTGGACAGCAGGCTATCCAGGTATGCGACCGCATACCTAATCTGCGATCACATAGTGGACCGCAGATATGTGCAATTCTAGAAAATTTTATCTTTTACGTCCCAGGGTACTTTTTACTCAAAAGGGTCCTTTTTTAAGAAATTCTACAGTTATAACAACACAGGGACCTATTCGGGCATTATTTTAGACATAAAATTTACGGATCTTTACCGAGAGATCCTAAGGCGATGACATGGTGTATTCCATCTATGAGGATGATGCCTTAGACTATGACGCCTTTGGACAAGTTGGCGATATTTTAGCCCATGAGATGAAACAATATGATGTCAAGAGCAACAAGACAAGGCTTAGTCTTGTATGAAGTTGAGGGCAGAGCTTAGCCCGAAGCCAAGAAAATGGATAGTGCAGGGGAGACAACGCTTAGTCTCGTGCAAATTTTGGGACAGGTCTTAGTCCCATGCAATGATTGAGACAGGTCTTAGTCTCATGCAAATAAAAGGCGATGATTAGCCTTGTGTGAATAGGAGGCATGGCTTAGTCTCATGCAAGGTGGAGACAAATCTTAGTCTCATGCAGATAGAAGGCAATGTTTAACCTTATGCAGATAGGAGGCAGGGCTTAGCCTCATGCAAGGTCAAGACAGAGCTTAGTCTCGTGCAAGTAGAAGGCAGTGCTTAGCCTTATGCAAGTAGGAGGCAGTTCTTAGCCTCATGCAAGGTGGAGACAGAGCTTAGTTTCATGCAAATAGAAGGCATTGCTTAGCCTTATGTAAATAGGAGGCAAGGCTTAGCCTCATGCAACGGGGAGACAAAGCTTAGTCTCATGCAAATAGAAGGTAGCGCTTAGCCTTATGCAAATAGGAGGTCAGGCTTAGCCTCATGCAGGATTCGAGACATGGCTTAGTCCTATGCAGATAGAAGGCAGTGCTTAGCTTTATGCAAATAAGAGGCAAGGCTTAGCCTCATGCAGGATTTGGGACATGGCTTAGTCTCATGCAGATAGAAGGCAGTGCTTAGCATTATGCAAATAAGAGGTAGGGCTTAGCCTCATGCAAGGGGGAGACATAGCTTGGTCTCATGCAAATAGAAGGCAGTGCTTAGCCTAATACAAATAAGAGGCAAAGCTTAGCATCATGCAGGATTTGGGATAGGGCTTAGTCCCATGCAAATAGAGCAAATAGCAGATGATAGCAGAGTATTTCTTAGTTGGAAGTGGATTATGTAGAGTGGTTGTTATGAAGGTTGTGATTTTGAGGTGTGCATATTCATTGTTCCTACATTCAAAGAAGAATCATGAGTTCTGTAGAGGGAGGTCGGTTCGTGGCTCCATTTTCTTAACTTGCTTTTCTCGGTCTGAAGATCCTGTTCAAATCATTGGGGGTAGTGTTTGCTAAACAGAGATATTTAACAAGTAAGTATGCATAGTTTTCAAAGACGTAGCAAAATATATTTTTTAAGAAATTGGTTAGATGAACTAGTGACAGTGACACGATCCGAGACATTGCAACTTCTCCTGTTATAGAATTTTGAGGGTCCTCCTCAAAATTCTTCCCCAGTTAGCTGGATAAACATTTCTGATTGATGTACATGCCGTGATCGACTGAACTTGCTTCGGAATTTTGTGGGTCCTCCTCAAAATTCTGCCCCAGTTTCTGATTATGGGGGGGAATAAAATTCTTATTGAATTGTGACCAAACCCATAGGGCTGCCTACGTATCCCCTCTTAAACGAGAATCAGGTTGAGCGTAGTTCAATTTACATCATTTGTAGAAATATAAACAGTTACACATAGTATCGCTTGACTGCATTTGAGTTGTTTGGTTTTGGTTAGACTTCTCTGTCCATTTCTGCAAGTATGAGATCTCCTACTGTTACTACTCTGTGAACTATGTAAGGACCTTTCCCATTGGGAGAGAATTTCCCTTTTGCTTCATCCTGATGCGGAAAGATCTTCTTCAACACCAGATGCCCCGATCTGAACTATCTCGACTTGTCTCTTTTGTTGAAGGCTCTGGACATTCTGTTCTAATAAAGTTGCATGTGACACACTGCACTCATCCTCTTTCCGTCTAAGAGGGCTATTTGCTCATAACGGCTCTTTATCCATTCTGCGTCGCTGAGCTCAACTTCTTGTATGATCCTCAAGGAAGAAATCTCAACTTCGGCATGAATAACAACTTCCGTACCATAAACCAGTAAGTAGGGAGTTTCCCCAGTTGATGTGCGGACCGTGTTACGGTATCCCAATAAAGCGAATGGTAGCTTCTCGTGCCATTGTTTGTGATTTTCTACCATCTTTCTAAGTGTCTTCATGATATTCTTGTTGGCGGCTTCTACAACTCCATTCATATGAGGTCTATAGGCAGTGGAATTCTTGTGCTTGATTTTGAAAGTCTCACACACGGTATTCATCACATCACTGTTGAGATTTGCGACATTGTCGGTGATGATTGACTCCAGGACTCTGAACCGACAAAATATCCGGTCGCGGAAAAAATCTGCCACGACTTTCTTAGTCACTGCCTTGTAAGATGCTTCTTCGACCCATTTGGTGAAGTAATCAATAGCTACCAACCTGAACCGGCGCCCATTTGAGGCGGCGGGCTTGATTGAACCAATGACATCCATTCCCTAGGCGGCGAATGACCAAGGTGAGCTTGTTGCATTGAGCTCATTCGGCGGCACTTTTATCATATCGGCATGTACTTGACATTGGTAGAACTTTCGGACATATTGGATGCAATCTGTCTCCATGGTCATCCTGAAATAACCAGCCCTAAGTATCTTCTTTGCCAAGATGAAGCCATTCATATGCGGGCCGCAGGTCCCAACATGTATCTCGTCAAGTAGCTTATAAGCTTTTTTTGCATCGACACACCTTAGTAATCCTAAATCAGGAGTTCTTCGGTACAGGGTTCCTCCGCTGTGGAAGAAATTGTTGGACAACCTCCGAAGCGTACGTTTCTGAGTATGATTGGCATGCTCCGGGTATTCTCTTTTTGCCAAATAATCTTTGATATCCTGGAACCAAGGTTTCCCGTCTATTTCTTCTTCAAAATGGGCAAAATATGCCGGCTGGCAATGGATCCTCACTGGGATAGGATCAATGAAGTTCTTATCGGGATATTGTATCATGAATGACAAAGTGGCTAATGCATCGGCAAAATTGTTCTGAATCCTGGGAACATGCCAAAACTCTATCTTCTTCAATTCCTGCAAATGGTGCAGATATGGTAATATCTTGGAATTCTTGGTGGCCCATTCTCCTTGTACCTGGTGTACAAGTAAATCTGAATAACCGATCACTAGCAGCTCCTGAATATTCATGTAGATAGCCATGTTGAGTCCTAGTATGCAAGCTTCATACTCTTCCATGTGGTTGGTGCAGGGAAATCTGAGTTTTGTAGATACCAGATAGTGTGGGCCAGTTTTTGATACCAAGACCTCTCCAATGCCGACTCCTTTGAAATTTGCCGCTCCGTCAAAGAACATCCTCTAACAGTCGTAGGACTCATCAATGTCTTCTCCTATGAATAGTACTGCTTTATCGGAAATATACGTGTTTAGGGGTTCGTATTCTCCTTCCACAGGTTTTTCAACAAGATGATCTTCCAGTGCCTGTCCTTTGACTGCTTTCTGAGTCACATAAACAATGTCGAACTCAGTCAACAGGATTTTCCACTTAGCCAGCTTGCCGGTGGGCATGGGTTTCTGAAAGATATACTTCAAGGGATCCATACTTGGTATGAGGTATATTGTGTAAGCATAAAAGTAATGCATGAGTTTCCGAGCTATCCAGGTCAGAGCACAACATGTATGTTCCATCATAGATTATCGCGCTTTGTATAGAGTAAATTCCTTGCTCAGGTAATAGATAGCCTGGTCTTTTCTCCCTGTCTCGTCATGCTGCCCCAGAACGCAGCCGAAGGCTCCATATATCACTGCAAGGTAGAGTAGCGGGTCTACCTGGCTTTGGCATGACCCATGCTAATGTAAGTACTCCTTGATCTTGTCTAAATCCCTTTGACAATCTTCGGTCCAATTAGTCGCATCATCTTTCTTCAAAATCTTGAAAATTTGCTCACATATGACTGTGGACTGGGCTATGGATCGGCTAATGTAGTTTAGTCTTCCCAGGAAATTCATTACATCCTTCTTACTCATTGGCGGTGGAAGCTCCTGGATGGATTTGACTTTTGACGGATCCAATTCTATCCCTCCGCGGCTGATGATGAACCTAAGCAACTTTCCGGCAGGAACCCCAAATGCACATTGTCGCGCCCCCTTTTTGCCAACTATTTTCGGGGCCGGTCAAGGTTTTTTGACATTGGTTGGGACAACTCGTTTCCTTTTGGGAAAAGGGTTTGCAAGTTTGAAGAGTCACCACCTAACGAATTAAGGTGTGTTACGACACCTATTTGGGGTTCATTTACAAACAAGTTGATAACCAGAGATAGGGTAAGGGCTTGAAATTATCCTAAGGCTAGCACCTCTCAGAATCCACAATTGTGGTTCCCGGACAAACAAGTTTTGTGAATTTGTACAATTAGCAAGTAAGCAATTAATGTTGAAAAAAAAGTAAATGGTTTTGAAAGGTTCACAGTCTAAGCACACATGTGTCATTAAGCTTGAAAATAGTTAATAGCTAAGTAGATTTTGAAAAGGATTATATTTTAAACATGCATATGGAATGTCCTAGGTTTGTTTGTTATATGGATCACATCAATACAAAACCTGGTATGTCACTCCTCAAAGAGGGGATACACTTGGTACTAGCGCACCGGTCATTATATCCATATCTACCCTTCCCACCCCGTAAAGGTAATTAAAACGCATGTTGGTCAACGCTATTGCAGGTTGTTACCTGTCCCTTCCTAACAGCCATGGAGGAATTTAGGACTTATATCCTATGAAGGAAGTTCTAGGCAGACCCTCCGGTTTCAAGGCAAAGTACTAGGCGACGAATAAGAACACATAGAACTGCAATTAGGGGGATAAACACACAAACAGAGAAAGGTTCAAGTATACCTCCACAAATAATGCAAATAAGCAGCATGACTCAAACACAATTAAGGTCTAGCATTTAATTCAGGATCCTAAAACATGGCATCTAGGTGATTTTAAAATGACAAAGAAATAGATTTGATTCCATAACTTAGAGAGGAAGTCCTAATCAGTTTTTCCTACTGATTTTAGCATGTTGATAGTTAAGCAGTACACATAGAAGAAACATTTTTCCAGTTTAATAACTTTAATCACCTAAGGCTTGCCTAGGCACGTGACAATGCTCAATAGTTACCCAATTTTATTAAAGAAATTGTTACAAGTTGTTTTGCCTAAACATGATGTATTTACAAAATGCAGAATTATTACCAGTTATGAAAACACGGGGAGACTGTTTGTTAGGCCTTTTTTCATGCATCAGTGACTAGGCGTAGAATGATCTTAAAACATGATATCTAAGATGCACATATAAGATGCAGAATGACTTGCATGCAGAAGTTCTAGGCAGAGTTTCTAAATGTACATGATATGATTGCAGAGTTTCCTAAGGCAGGATTTCGAGATGCACCATAATATTATAGCATAATTAGACCATGGGTTGCATGAGTAGTGTCATACCTCATTTTTCCCGAAAGAGGCATAAGGGAGTTTTTCCAATCAAAGTGGCGTTAATCGAAACGGGATTATTTATTAAAATTCAGAGTAGCCACTTGGAATAATTTATGGTGTCCAAGTTACCGGTTTAAAATCCTGAATTAAGGAAGTTTGACTGTGTTTTACAGTCCGCGAAACACAGAAATCCGGGTAAGGAATTTTGTTAACCCGGGATAAGGTGTTAGGCATTCCCGGGTTCTGTGGTTTTAGCACGGTCGCTAACTATAATTAATTGGCCTAATAATCTTATTAATTACATGTTTTAAAGCGTATTGTGCATTTTATCTTCTAGCCGCTTTTAATTGTTTAGTACGCATCGCAAATCACGCCACGTGAAACGTACCCGCGATTCACAATGTGTTTATCTTAAATAATTGAAAGTTGGGTGGGTCGAGTCACGCCAGCATGCACTCGAATTTTGGAGTTACGCATCTGTGACTATGCCACCGGAACCTTACCCATAGTCACGATAATTTATTTAATTAACGATTTAATGGTCGAGTCACGCCAACACACACTCTAATTCTGGGGTTACGTATCATGACTATGCCACGGGAACCGTACCCATAGTCACGATAATTCGCGTCTAAAGCAAACTACGACTGCTCATAAATTATTTATTTTCCTAAGGTTTGAGATTATTGTACGGAGTTGTAATCAGCTATTTAAATTATTAGCAAACTACTCTAAATTATTTACAATTTAATGAATTGATTGTTCAAAACCGTCTTAATCAATCTTAACTAAGAACTGCTAACACTAAAGCACGCCATATGAAGGCTACGGAAATCATCAACCAAGCAATTGTAACCCCAAAAACCAAAATGACCAATCTTGGTAACATAGAATAAAGAGGCATATTCAGCAATTTGAACAAATTTAATGAGTTTTAAGTAAACCAATGGAGCCTATGTTTGAAAGTTATAACAAACAGCAACAAAATTTTTGTCAAATTCAACAACAGCTAATCAAGATCTTATTGGCATATAAACTAATAAAAGTTGAAGAAAAGAATAAAATTTGTACCAAGGGGTATTGATCTATTAGCCAAAACGAAACTCCATCGACAGAACCGGTAAGGAAACCTCATCGACGATGAACCTCGGAACCTTGCCGTAAACTTGAACGACGGCCACAAACGGAACTCGAATCTTAGGATGCGGCTACTAGCTCTCGTTTTACGGTGAGTTTTGGTGATGAGGGTGTTGGATACTGGTGGTTCTAGGAGTGGAGGTGGCGGCAGAGTTGTTATTTGGCAGGCGGCGGCATTTGGCTGGTGAGTGAAGGAGATGAAGGCTGTCCGGTGGCAAAGCTGGCGGCGACTGGATATGAGAGGAGGGAGTTGGGATGGTGGCTGGAGAGGAGAGGCTCCAGCGGGTCTGGTGTTGGCGGAAAAGGAGTGTGGAGACGAGGGGGGAAGAAGAAGATGCAACGATGGGGGCTGCTGATCTCTCGAAGTTCAGCTTGTGAGGAAGAAGATGTTGAGTTTCTTTTTTGGTTTAAGAGAAGCGGCATAGGGGTTTTTTGGAGAGGATGTACCACATGTTAGGGCTTTTTTTCCTTAGGGTCTGTTATGTGTGTCCGTTAGGGTGTGTGTGTGAAGAAGGTCTTTTATGGTTAGTATTTAGGGTAGTGGGTATGGGCTAAGGGGTTAATGGGCTAGGTCCGAATTGGCTAAAGTTTTGGCCAACTTTAACCTTTTAAAAGTGGCCATTTAACTCTACTAGATTAAAAATATTAACTCCTACAATAATAACTATTAACAATACCTAATACCTTAATTAAATAAAAAAATTGAAACTATTTTTGTATTTTATAATTTTTTGTGATAAAATTAAGTAAAAGAGTTAAAACTAGTTAAAATAATGGTATTATGCCTAAACTAAATATTTAAACACTAAAATGTATAAAATTTGGGGAAGGTTCAACAATTACATGTCTACAGATGTCCCTCTTTGACAGGAAACACGAAGAGTTCTAAGACAACGAACGACTAGAAAGGTTTTTAGAAAGACCTAAAACTAAAAGAAAGGAGAATGTGACTGAGCCCTGGTATCTGAGCTGCCTACCTATACTTGGTATAAAGGAATCAAACCACATGTAGTTCATAGGTAGGAAGAATGACGGAGGAGGATACTGAGGTGGAGTGTCGAGTGAAGTGTCATCGAGGTTCCGGTCCGCGGTTCCTGCCGTTACATCAAAGATAAAAGGAAACTTTACAGCAAAATAAAAAAATACAAGATCCTATCTACTTCTTGTCTCGATTATTCCTTGAATTTCTACTTGATCGTTCAACATGAAACTTAAAATTCACCCTATTCTTCAGATGGGCATCCTGCTGACTTGAATTTGAAGAAAACTGGAAGTTGACCTTATTCTTCAGGCGGGCACCCTGCTTCCTGTACTTGAAATAAACTTGAACTTGGAGTAGACTTAAGCTTGCAAACCTTGTTTTTCAGGTGGCTCGTGCTACTTCAAGTTTGAATTAAAGACTGGAGGTTGACCCTATTCTTAAGGCGGGTCCCTACTGCTTCTGACTTAAACTTGAAACTGAAACTTGACCTTGTTCTTCAGGCTGGATTCTCCTGATGCTTCTCTAAGTTGAACTTGAAAACCGAATGCTGACCCTATTCTTCAGGCGAGATTCTCCTAATGCCTCTTGAACTCGAAATTGAAAATTGAGCACTTACCCTGTTCTTCAGGCGGGATTCTCCTTATGCTTCTTGAACTTGGAAATTGAAAATTGACCCTGTTCTTCAGGCGGGATTCTCTTGATGCCTCTCTAACTTGAAATAGTAAACTTGTTCTTCAGGTGGGCTCTTGATGCCTCTTGAAATTGAAAATTAAAAGTTGACCCTGTTCTTTAGGCGGGCTCTCCTGATGCTTCTTGAACTAGGAAATTGAAAGTTGACCTTGTTCTTCAGGCGGGATTCTCCTGATGCCTCTTGAACTCGAAATTGAAAACAGATAACTGACCGTGTTCTTCAGGCGGACTACTGATGCCTCTTGAACTTGAAAATGTAAACAGAAAGTCGTCCATGTTCTTCAGGCAGGATTCTCCTGATGCTTCTCTAACTTGAAATTGAAAGTTGAACACTGACCATGTTCTTCAGGAGGGCTCCTGATGCCTCTTGAACTTGAAAATTGAATTCACCATGTTCTCCAGGTGGGTGCCTACAATCACAACAAAATAGACAAAACAAAGAAAATTTGCTGCCCCAGTTTGTACCAGGAACATTTGTGAGTGTTTGTTGAATCCCATTTTCCAGGTGGGTCCTGAAAACTTAAATCAAATCCCTTTATCTAGGAGGGTCCTGAAAATTTAAAACCTAAATCCCATTATCCAGGAGGGTCCTGATATTTTAAAACTAAATCCCATTTTCCATGAGGGTCCTGAAAACTGAAGATGAACTTACCTGAGCCCTGCTCTCTTTCTGGAAGATCTCCGCTGAAAGAAGAAAATTCCTTGCCCCTGAACCATGCTTTCCTTACGGAGGAACCCTGCAGATTTAAAAAAAATTCTTGCCCATGTCTCTAACAAATGAAATCTTGTTAGTTTGAAAAATTGGTGGTTAGCTCGTGGCATTGTTGCTGAAGGTGTCCTCTTCTGTCATTATCATGTTTCGTTCTGATTAACTAAAAACTGAGTTTGACTAACTAAAAACTAACCCTATTCTCCAGGCGGGACCCCTGAACTCAAGAAAAGATAGAGATTAAAGCTTAAGGAAACTAACAATTGACCCTATTCTCCAGGCGGGGCTCCTGAACTTAAGAAAACTAAAGACTAACAACTGGAGGAAACTAAAACTGACCCTATTCTCCAGGCGGGACTCCTGAAATTAAGGAAAACTAAAATTAACATCTTCACAAAAATTAAAAATTGACCCTATTTTTCAAGCGGGACCCCTGAACTTAAGGAAAACATAAGATTAACGACTTAAGAAAACTAAAATTGGCCCTATTTTCCAGGCGGGACCCCTGAACTTAAGGAAAACTAAAATTAACATCTTCACAAAAATTAAAAATTGACCCTATTTTTCAAGCGGGACCCCTGAACTTAAGGAAAACTAAAGATTCTTCCCAACTAGTACGATGTCTAGAAGGTATGGTTCTTCTCAAATAGAACAAATTCTTGAGAGGTGATGATATTCTCAACTAGGGGATGCCTAGGAGGTAAAAAAAAAATTCTCAAACAACCTTTGTGCTGACAAAATTGGGCATGACACTTGAAAGATTCAAGCTTCCAAGCTTTGATTTGGACACAGTCTTCGTCCCTGTTTCAAACAAAGAAAACTTGTGAGTTTAAAATGTGGTGGTTGGTTTGTGGCCTTGACATTGAGGGTGATTGCTCATGCACTTTCCATGATTAACCTTGGTTTTGACTCAGAAGACCTTGCTTGTTATTGGTTAACCACTTTCTCTATCAACCCATACAAATGAAAACACCTCTGATGCGTTGAAGCCCAATGCCTTACCCGATGTATTGTTCATGAATTGACATTTACCGAACCTTCGAATTTCACATGAATCCCAAAGCACGTCGACTGTTATCAAATCCGTGCGCCTATTGTTCTTTCCTGACTTGTGCCGCTTTGATGTGCTAGCCAGATTCCGTTATGTGCAATTGAAAAGCTGGTAGCAAATTTTGAAGTAATTTCTCACTTGTTCTGACCAAATTGACTCAAAAAGAGGACTTGGACAAAACAAGAGGAACAGAGTGAGGGACAATGGAAAGGCATGATATCTAACAAGAAAACTACAAAGTAGAAACCTATCAAACGTGGATACCAACTCTAACGACCATGACATGCATTTTTGGATTATTGGCCTAATCTGTCAAGAAAGTCTAATGTTCAATTCTTGTTAGACCTCTAAGCTGTGAAACTGGGCTTCAATGCTCTGATTATCCTGTCCGATTTACGATCTCTATTCGACTTGTAGTGCCCCAAGGGTTTTCACCATCAAGCCTCTCTCATTTTCTCTTTCTCTCAACTCACTGTCGCCTTATGGTGCATGTGAAGGTTTTCACCGATAAGACTCTCACATTTTTTTTTTTGCTTTTAAAAAAAATCTTATTTCCTCTGATTTTGCAGATGATAAGGCATTAACCATAGTAAAAACATCATGTGCTCCTGGTATGTCTAGCTCGGCATTCTCAAAGATTATCTGGGAGGTCTTTTTTGGATTGTAATGTGGCTTTTGGACAAGGTTTGAAAGAAAGGATATCATAAAGGTTCAAAATAACTATGACGACGGGGTTAATTTATTTACAACTTTTGGAATCCATTCTAAAACTTTGCCCCAATATCTAAAACAAGAGTATTTGATTGTTTTTTTTAGATAGAATTTCTAAGACAAACTAACCCTCTTACTTCGTGGGATTATGAAATATTTTATTTGGTGTGACCGAACCATAAGGCTGCCTACATATCTTGTGGTGACAAGAATCATGTCGAACGTAGTTCAAACGACTACTCTTTATTACTGTTATTTTTCTTTTTCTTTTCTCCTTTTTTTTTCTTCTTTTTTTTGTTTTGTTGTTTTTTTTTTCTTTTTCTATTTTTCTTTTTTGAAACTTTCTTCTGGAATGATGTTTCTAAAACAAACATTACGGGGCATGACTCTTTTTTTTTTACTCTAACTCGATTCCAAAAGAGGGGAGGTCAAGAAAATTAGCATAGGCTCAAAAGGGGTACCGAATGGTATAAAGTGTTTGGGTAGCTGAAAGGGGGCCTTCCAATCTCTGAAAATGGCAAGTACAACACATGCAACTTGAGGATGAAAAAGGAAAATCATGCACATCATTTCTTTTGCAGCTTTGGCATTGATATCACTTATATGCCTCTCACTTTCATTTAGTGCCTTGTCAAGTACAGAACTCTCGTTGTGTGATCTCTTCTTCACAATGGATGTGCTCTGTTAATTTGGAGCAAACTCTCTTGGCTTTATCTAGTAACTCGAGGTACACTTGAACTCAAAGTTGCTTGCTTCAAATTGTTTGGGATGCAATCTCTTGTAACAATTTCCTATCGTCCTCTTAACTCCCCAAATAATCGCCCCAGTTTCACACAATTCAGGCCTTAAATGATCTCAAGATGTCCAAATTTTTACTTATTTCCCTCGAACACAAAACTTGTTTTGTTGCTTCATGATTAGACTAACTTGTAAGACCAGTCTGACAGTTACGCGTGCGTGTCATGTCACTAGAGTCAGAATGAAAAGACTTATAAAAGAAAAAGAGAACTAAAAAAAACGGACAAGAAATAACTGAAAACAAGAGATTATATTAAACTGATAGTGAAAAAGTGTGAACAACAAAAACAAGCAAGAAAAACTTGTGTTACAACCCTGGAACAAACCTAGATAGCACTAATGGATTACTATGACTAAACGAACAAGGGAAAATAACAGGATAGAAGGGTTTTAGTCACAAGACAATATCCGGATTACAACCCTGAAATAACCCGGACAACATAAATGACAACAAAATATACCACCAAGACTCCCTTGGCTAGCCAAGAAAGGAGCGTCTTTCCAATCACCAAGCCCGACATCTTAGCCACTGAGTTCTACATCAATATTACCAGAACCTTCACAAGTCTCCATCACATTGACTTCAGTAAATTGCTTTTGGGTCCCTTTTCCCGACTCATTCTTAAGATCAACTTCTGGAACTGAGATGGATAGTGCTGAAAATTTCGCGGCAAGTGGCCCTCCAAAAGATTCAGAAGAGTTCTCATTTTCCTTTTCAACACAAATCATTCTAATTATATGAGTCTCATTATGAACAAGCGATGGAATTTGGCTAGTATCTGCTGCATCTAGATTTTGCACGATAATATCACCTGCATCAATAAGCTTCTTTTCACACCCCAAAACGAGGGACAAGACCAGCGCCTAACCGGATGAACCCAGTCAAGTGGACCTGGATTGCCTTTCCTACCCAACGCATTACCCTATGTTCATTATATACATTGTTCCATAAGAATTAGCCAATTTAGATTCAAGGTATGATTTACAACATAAGTACATTTTTCCTCTTTTAACTTTCAACATTTGATAATCCAAAAACATATATATAATACATACAACTTTTCCGATGCGATCCACAATTTACGAGTGAGTACAACTACCGCCCAAAATATACATAAGTACAACCCACACAATGTCTATGGAGCCTCTAAGAGTACTAGGAGTTTTACATAAACTTGCCGGCAATAAGGCCCCGGCTATACCTATTTACAACATAAGCAAAAGAAAATGATAAAGTACACACACGGCCCCGGGAGGAAATGGGGCTCACCAGAACTACTGAATAGATGAAGAGGAGGCACCACTAGCGGTGGGCTGAACTACTTGCTGTGAAACCACCTACATCCATATAAAAGATGTAGCGCCCCCGGCAAAAGGGACGTTAGAACCGTCAAATAGTACTAGTATGTATAAACAAACTTCACTCTAAGTAAAATCAAGTAATGCACATATAGAAGGCAGTCAACGAAATCAACAAGTATTGCACAGAGATACAGAGACAAACACAATTGAGGGTTTCACGGATTCTTGTTTCAACACAATCACGTTCCACCCTTATTCCATCTCAACAATCCACCCTTATTACTTTCTATTGCGACGTGCAACCCGATCCCACCGGACAATCACATTTCAGCCCTATTACATTCTGTTGCGGCGCGCAACCCGATCCCAGAGTACAATCATATTCCACCCTTATTACTTCTCACATATCACCCTTATTCCTCCTTTTGCGGCGCGCAACCTGATCCCACCGTACAATCACATTTCATAGAAACAATAACAATCCACAATTAAATCACAAGGATTCATATCATCAAGAGTACAATTTCATAACCACCAAACAATCATGTGTTCACAATAGTCTTTATCAACCATTAATTTAATCACAAGGATTTTCATCAACAAGAATATAAATTCATTACATCCAACAATCCGTATGAGATCAAGCCAACCTTTCCAAACAATGAGTCATGTACAGTATTGCCATGGTCATTTAGTTCAATTAAATCAACTCATAACTCTTTTTTCATCACTTGTTACACAGCCCTTAGCACTTAGATACATTCACACATTTGGGTTCGTTACCATTCTTTCATACCAACATATTCAAGCATTTAACGACCTTGCACATGTAGCGTAATCACACGAAATCACCTTTCACAATTTCACTTAACATGGTAATCGACTAAGAAAATCAGAAAATGAAATCTTACACCTCAACATAGCCGGACAATCAATTCACATATATTCAGAAAGAAACCCATACCACATGCTTGAACACCACAAGGTGACTCTACGAAGACTAAAGTTAGCCATACATACCTCGAGTCGAAATTCCCCTTTATTATCTATCACAATTCACCGAACCATTTAGAACCGTAAATCTAGTTCACAATGTGACACATTTACCTTAGAATTAGGAACCTTGAATTCATTTGAGCATTTTATCAAACACCATGTGGTCCCTCACCTTAACTAAACCCTTTTAGTGAAAGATTATCTAACTAGCTTCCTTTTACTAGGTCATGGAAGATTATTCACATGCATACAAGTCTTATCTTTTATTTTCAAGAACCAACCTATGTATGTTTTATTCTTAACCAAAATCTGAGAAATTGGGGAAAATGGGGTGAAGACTTACCTCTTGTGATGAAGAAGGTGAAGATTACTCGAAACCCACTCTCCCTTCTCTCTATTTTTGTTCAGATAAATGTTAAAAATGAAGGGGAGGGGTGTTTTATTAAACTGGGGGTCGGGTGCAAAATTAGAAATTAACAAGCCCCGAAGCAGGAAATGCGTTCAGGAATGCGATCGCATTATTGCTATGCGGTTCGCATTCCTGTCGCATAGTTGGCCCTAAAATGGGCCAAAAATAAGACCAGACTGCCTAGGTATGCGACCACTATGCGGTCTACATACCTGTTATGCGATCGCATAGTGTGTCGCATAACCTCCCCTGCAAAAAAAAAATGGAGGTGCAAGAATCGACAGCTATGCAGTCTGCATTTCCAAGATGCGATCGCATCTTGGGCCGCATTGCTGTCCTCAAACTTGACAGAAGTCTGTCCATGTATGCGACCACTATGCAGTCCGCATACCTGTTATGCGATCGCATAGTGCGTCGCATAACAACAAAATTCTAGAAAATTTTATCTTTTAGGTCACGGGGTACTTTTTACTCAAAAAGGTCCTTTTTTACGAATTTTTACAGTTATAACAACACAGGGACCTATTCAGGCTTTATTTTAGACATGAAATTTTACGGGTCTTTACACTTTTGTACTGCTCTTTTCATATGCCAACACTTTTCTATACTGTGCCCAGGGGCATTAGATCAATATGCGCACCTTTGAGATAAATCAAAATTCTTTGGCAGGGGATTTGACATTTTTATCTTAATCGGCCTCAACATGTCCAATCGCCTCAGCCTTTGGAACAGACTGTCATATGATTCTCCGATAGGAGTGAAAGATTTTTCCCTTTGCTGCTGCCTTTCAGTTTGTACTCTGACATCGGTTGGAAGCTCTTGTGGGCGGGTGGTTTACATGCTTGAGGAGGCGGGTAAGACATTTGTGGAGGTGGTGCAGGCTATTGCAGATCCTGTGGATGTGGAGCATATGGCGGTGCATTATGGATAGAGTAGTGGGAAGGTGAGGTATGACTTTGGGGATTTTGTGGGGAGAAGTAGCATTGGGGAGGATTATCTGGAGTACGTGGATATTCATGGGGTCGGTATTGAGGCTGAAAGCGTTGAGCACGAATGCCCACTGGATCTTGTCTTTGGCGGGGCTCAACAACATCTTTTCTATTTATATGTCTTCCCTCCAAATGCACTGAGATGTTCTGGATGTCTTCTGTAGTATCTTTCAATGCAGAATAGCTCAGGATTTTGCCTGACTTGATTCCTTCTTCTATCATCTCCCCCATTTTTACCACATCATTGAAAGGTTTACCCAAATCAGGGATCAAATGACTTAAGTAGGTGGGTTCCTGCGCTTGTAGGAAATTTTTTACCATTTCATCTTCATCAACTGGAAGACTGACTCAGGCAGTTTGTTCCCTCCATCTGAGTCCATATTCCCTAAAGCTCTCATAGGGATTCTTTTCCATCTTCGAAAGGGGGGACAGGTCTGGGATAATGTCGATAGTCTACTGAAAGTGTCGAACAAAATCTTGAGCCATGTCATCCCATGCATCCCACTTACTAACATCTTGATGCCTATGCCATTCCAAGGCTTCCCCACTCAATCTCTCACTGAAGTAAGCCATCAAAAACTCATCTTTCCTGCCAAAACTTCTCATTTCACTGCAATAACCCCTCAGATGGGCTACTGGATCTCCACGTCTGTTATACAAGTTAAACTTTAGCATTTTAAGCCCCGCGGGCAGATGAACATCAGGGAACATACACAAGTCACTATAAGACACGTTAATCTGATTTCCCCTCCCTTGCATGTTCTTTAAGGATTTCTTTATACCTTTTAGCTTTCTGGACATCTCAGCTCGCTCTTCATTCCTTGTGAACTTTTCATTCTCAACATGAGGCTCATTCTGAGAGGTATGATTATATGAGTCCAGGACCTGGTGGGCCAGTTCTGGGAGGTAGTGTTGGGCATCAAGAGGGTTGAACAGGTGTTCACTATTGGACCTGAGGAGAGGTTGTTGAGAAGTTGGGATCGTGGAAGTAGTGGATATGAAATGAGGGATATTTTTGGGAAAAATAGTTGGAGGACGAACATTGGAGCTACTAGGGAGGTTGGGAAAGTTGGGATAAGGGGGGGGGGGGAATCTGGAGAGTATGGTGGATGATCTGAAACTATGTCTGGAGCTTGGGTAAGGGTAGCATCTAGGAAGCTAGGTGGTGGCGGGGGTGGTGCCTTCCCAGCCATCCAAGGCTGATACATACCCGCCATGCATTGTCTTAACATCCTTAACTCTTCAACCAACCCAGGGTCCCGTTCAACCGATTGCTTTCGGGTACCAGTATCAACCAACTTAACTCTGTTGTCGTCTGCCGTTGCCTTTCGACTTTATGTTGTAGGAAAGAGTTACACGTTTAACAACCACAAACCAACCACCCTTCTGTTATAATGAAGATAAACCCTTCTGTTATAATGAAGATAACAAAGAGGAACAAAATGAAGCCATCATGTTAGTGTTAGGCATTTAACAATAAATATCATCATATTATATGCAATGCACCTAGTCACAATTAACGGTTCTAGCATGACTTCGGGGGTCACAAGGTCATTTGGCATCATCCCATTTTGTTCATTTCAATTTTCTCTTCTTTCTTTTCTAGCACTCCTTGGCTTGCTCATTTTCCTTCCTCTATTTTCTTTCTAATTATCGCCTTTTTCTTTCTTCTCACTCCTCGCGTCCCACAAATCCATTCTTTTTTTTTTGTTATTTTTTTAAGAAAATGATTTGATCGAACCCTATGTAGGTTGCCTACGTATCATGTTCCACATGAATCAGACCAAGCGTAGTTCTAGAAAAAAAATACTAGTCAAAATAAACTAAAAATAAAAATCCTTTTGAATGTTCCATTTATAACTCTTTTCTTGGTTTTTTCAAATACAAAAAAGGCAATACTATAACAAAAGACTCGACAATATTAACTAGACTGACAGACTCGATACTATTGTACAGGACTAAAAATTAAAAGACAACATAAAATAGGCTCAAAAATAAGAAGTTTTTTCAAGCAGCTCGTGTATGCAACGGTCCTGACTGGAATGGTCCTGGGGTATCCTTCATGCTCTGGTAAGTAAATCCACACATGTATGAGAAAAATAATACCAAATAGAGTTAGTGACTCGAGACGCAATGCGACGCCACACCACCTCCTATTGGACACATGCAAGACATGATTGAGCTATTTTTGCAAAATGACCTACGTGGCCAAGGGTGGCTATTGGTGCAAACTCAACAAAGGTGACCTCAAAAGCATGAAAATTACCTCACTAAGACTTATATGACTTCAGAATCCCAATAACCATGGCTCAAAGTTAATTTGAAGAAATGACCCATTTGCAAGAATGGTTGATTTGACCAAAAACGGCTAGACATGCAAATTCAATAGGAATGAACCTTAAAAATGAGAGGACAACTTGTTGTAGACTTAAGGCTCTAAGACATTGGATAACAAGCCACTTTGAGAAAATAATCTTATTTTGCAAAAACAACCTATGTGGCCAAATGTGGCTAAACGTGCAAGATTTGGCTAAGACCTCGCGAAGCCAAGAACCTAAGACACACTAGAAAGACCGGACCCTATGTGGGCTGCCTACGTATCCTGCCCCGAAGGACGCGAATCAGGTGTGTGTAGTTCGGGAAGATGGGATATGAAAGATAATTTTAAAAAAAAAATTTTGAAAAAACATATTTTTTATCCTTTTGAAAAATGATGAAACATAACAAAAAATTGGATTTCCTTTTTCTCTTTTTTTTGGAAAAATGATAGGAAAGTGCAAAATAATTTTGATTTTTCTTTTTCATTTTTTCTTCTTTTTTTTTGGTCTTTTTCTTGAAATAAAATAAATAAATAAATTTGCGAAAAAAAAATATAATCGGGCCCACTTGCTTCATTTCTACACTTAACCCTCTTTTCTTTCTCATTTACCCTCAACCATTATTGGTCCGCCAAATGACCCCTTTTACCCTTGAACAATGCAACATGTAGCACATAAAATGCATCAAGATGGTCTTTTATTTTTGGGTACACCTGTCCTAGACGGACCCAACCCCTGTGTTGAGTCCCCTAAGTCAAATGCACGTGATGCAAACAAGCGTTCCTACTAGGGATCCGGCATGAGACTATGTTATTCTAGGTTTAAATCCTGGGTGTATTGTTCTAGAACTGGCTTACCCGAGCAGACAACTCGAGCCGAGGGGGGCAACGTACCGGTAACCAAAAGGTCATCTGACTTTGTAACTGATCCGATCCTCGTTCTAAATTAGGGATATGACACTAACAAAAAAGAATTCACGCCAGTGTGCATTCCCCAAAATATTTAGAAGACTCAGAGAGTAGAAGGGTTTCGTAACAATTTATATACAATCCAAACAATATCAAAGCGGTAAAAAAATGGCATTTAGCACATTAGGCTCAAACACGTAAAAAATCAGATAATAAGCAAAAACCAACTATAACAGTTATTCTAAGCTCGAATTCTGAACCCTGAACAAGAGGTTCCGGGTTCTTATCCCCAGCAGAGTCGCCAGAGCTATCACACCTCTTTTTTTCCCGATAGGGGCATAAGGGAGTTTTTTCAATCAAAGTGATGTTAATCGAAACGGGATTATTTATTCAAATTCAGAGTCGCCACTTGGAATAATTTATGGTGTCCCAAGTCACCGGTTTAAAATCCCGAATCAAGGAAGTTTGACTATATTTTACAGTCCGCGAAACACAAAAATCCGGGTAAGGAATTTTGTTAACCAGGGAGAAGGTATTAGGCATTGCTGGGTTCCGTGGTTTTAGCACGGTCTCTTAACTATTATTAATTGGCCTAATTATCTTATTAATTACATGTTTTAAAGCCTATTGTGCATTTTATCTTCTAGCCGCTTTTAATTGTTTAGTACGCATCGCAAATCGCGCCGCGTGAAACGCACCCGCAATTCACAATGTGTTTATCTTAAATAATTGAAGTTGGGTGGGTCGAGTCATGCCAGCGTGCACTCAAATTTTGGAGTTACGCATCTGTGACTACGCACGGGAACCGTACCCATAGTCACGATAACTTATTTAATTTAACGATTTGATGGTCGAGTCATGCCAGCGCACACTCGAATTCTGGAGTTACATATCATGACTATGCCACGGGAACCGTACCCATAGTCATGATAATTCGCGTCTAAAGCAAACTACGATTGCTCATAAATTATTTATTTTCCTAAGTTTTGAGATTATTGTAAGGAGTTGTAATCAGCTCTTTAAATTATTAGCAAACTACTCTAAATTATTTACAATTTAATGAATTGATTGTTCAAAACCGTCTTAATCAATCTTAACTAAGAACTACTAATACTAAAGCATGCCATATGAAGGCAATGAAAATCAACAACGAAGAAATTGTAACACAAAAAACAAAATGACAAATCGTGGTAACATAGAATAAAGAGACATATTCAGCAATTTGAACAAAATTAGAGAGTTTTAAACCAATGGAGCCTATGTTTGAAAGTTGTAATAACAGCAACAAAACTTTGTCAAATTCAACAGCAACTAAACAAGACCTTATTGGCATATAAACTAATAAAAGTTGAAAAAAAAGAATAAAAATTTGTACCAAGGGGTATTGATCTATTAGACAAAACGAAACTCCATCGACAGAACCGGTATGTAAACCTCATCGATGATGGAACCTCGGAACCTTGCCGTAAAACCCGAACAGCGGCCACAGATGAAACTCGAATCTTAAGATGTTGTTGCTAGCTCTAATTTTCTGGCGAGTTTTGGTGATGAGGGTGTGTGGTACTGGTAGTTCTAGGAGTGGAGGTGGCGGCAAAGTTGTTGTTTTGCAGGCGGCGTCGTTTGGCTGGTGAGTGAAGGAGATGGAGGTTGTTCGGTGGCAAAGATGGCGGCGGTTGGATTTAAGAGGAGGGAGTTGGGATGGTGGCTGGAGAGAAGGAGCTCCGACGGGTCTGGTGTTGGCGGCAGAGGAATGTGGAGACAAGGGGGGAAGAAGAAGAGGCAGCGATGGGGGTTGCTGATCTCTCGAAGTTCAGCTTGTGAGGATGAAGATGTTGAGCTTCTTTTTTTGGTTTAAGATAAGCGGCAAAGGGGTTTTTTGGAGAGGATGTTCCACCTGTTAGGGCTTTTGTCCTTAGGGTCTGTTATGTGTGTCCGTTAGGGTGTGTGTGTGAAGAAGGTCTTTTAGGGTTAGTATTTAGGGTAGTGGGTATAGGCTAAGGGGTTATTTGGGCCAAGGGGTTAATGGGTTAGGTCCGAATTGGCTAAATTTTTTGCCAAATTTACCTTTTAAAAGTGGCCATTTAACTCTACTAGATTAAAAATATTTACTCCTACAATAATAATTATTAACAATACATAATACCTTAATTAAATAAAAAAAATGAAACTATTTTTTAATTTTTGTGAAAAAATTAAGTAAAAGAGTTAAAACTAGTTAAAATAACGATATTTGGCCTAAACTAAATATTTAAACGCTAAAATGTATAAAATTTGGGGAAGGGTCAAAAATTACATGTCTACAAGTAGCAGATTCATATTAACGTTAATCCTAGAGCAGGATTTTCTAAGTGATAAATGATGATACCAAATGAGATGCTGAAGTAGTAAACATGGACCTAAGGAGCATGATATCTAATGCATGATATGCTTGCATAAATCACTCCTAAACATGAGTTCTAGTACACAGATAGGGAATGTAACCTAGAAGCATGGTATCTACCCTTTAATAAACTACAACATGCATATTGCCCTTCCCTTTTCACTATCCAGTCCTAGAGTTGTTTACCATAATTATTACAAGCCATTTGCACAAATTACATAATTGAAATAAAGAAAAAGGAAGAAGTTTATCTATAGGGAGCCTACTGATAGGCCCAGAATCTCCAGAATGCCTCAATGCCATTAGTTCACAACCTTTCACATGATCTAGGTGTGTCAAAGTTCCCTAAGAATCTCAAGGGATCCCGGGCAGTGCTCACACCCATATCCATAACCAAACTTGAGTAAGTACAGTGTGGAAAGGCCAACTTTAATATGTCAGAGTTCAAAGGGAGCTCATTGGGTCCATAAGCAGTCACATATTAAAGGGGCAGAACCTAGACTTCTAAGAGTATGTGAAAGTGCTTGACATAGTTTTGAAAGAGTTGAGTTGGGAAAATGGTTTTGAAAATGGTTTTGGAGAGTAACATAAGATTTCTTTAGTGAAAACCAGTTTGAGAGAAAAGGATCATGACAGTTAACAAACTAAAAATCAAAACAGCAGACATGGTTCAGGAAACAAACACAAGCAGGGAAGAGGATATTGTTGACAAGTAAGTCACACAATAGAAACATAGGTTAGCACCAAAGAAACACTACAGTACTTAAATAATCACAGCAGTAGTCTATCACAAAGAGTTTATGCTAGGGGCCCAACAACATTAGATTAAGGGATACTAAACAGGTTCATACATTAAGTTCAGGGAAAGGAATCAGGATTACATAGTAGCTAGAGGGCCATGAATATCTGCTAATAATGTGCTAGGGTTAGGGGGTAGGGCAGAAGTGCAATGAAACGGATAAGAAAGCAGTAGACATGCTGAATTAAAGAGTAATCACATAGATAGACTAGTAAATATGCATGCTAATTGCAGGGTAAACAATAAAATCATAGGTAGAGACATAGTAGAAACAAAAGGAATTGTAATACAAACTGAAGCATGTTGTTTTGGAAACCTTAAACTTAAACTGAGAACATACCAGTTAGATAAGGAAATAAGTGCAGAGTAATGGAGCAGTAGTGCGTAGAGAAGTAGAGCAACAATGTATAGAGCAATATAGAACAGTAGAGCAGTAGTGCAAATAGAACAGTGGAACAGTAAAGCAAAATAGAGCAGTAGAGTTACTAAGTCTTGTCTTTCAGCCAACCGAGTAGCAAGTAAATAACAAGAGAAGCAAGAGAGTGTGTGTAGGAAAGAAAGTTCAGAACAATGAGTATGTTTGTGTGTGTGTTTCTTGTTTTTTTCGTTCCTATGCTAAAGAAAGTGTAAAGTATTTATAGCTTTTGAAAACGAATAGAGAATAGGGTAAGAAGTACTGGTTTAACGTAATAATGGAAGTAATGTTCAATCAGAATAAATCACAGACCTAGACTCCCTTAAATTAGGGAGTCCCAGTTCAAACAGACATAATTAGAGTTAAATAAAGGGAAAGAATCAACTTAAACTGATTTTACCCTAATAAGAGTAGTAAAAGCATGTAGCTTGTAATAAAGGCCAAATACAGAATATATCAAGCAAGGAAAGTATAGATTTCACATAAATAAGGTAGAATTCAATTTAGTTCTGAAAATCAGTCAAAGAATCACGGATGAGACTGAAAATCACAAGGAATCAGTGCTAATTAAGGAAAACATCTCACAAATAAGGAAGTAATTGAAAAATCAATAAAGAATTATAAGAGATATACACAAAATAATAGATTCAAAGAAAATGTCACAGCTTTACGGAAAGATGCACAAAATCAATAGAGTATTAGGTAAACATTTGCTAAACGGATAGTCAGACTTAATAAACAACCAATAGCGCGAAAATCAGAGAAACCCTAAGCAAGAAATCATAGAAACAGTAGAAGGTTGAAAACCTACTAACAAAATTAAAGAGGGGAGCATAGAACACAGAGAAAATCTAGAAGAACATACAGATAAGCAAACATAGAAAATAATACGAACTCAAACTCTGAAAATTGGGGTTTCACCAGAATAATTAGGGTAAAAGAGGAGACTTAAGCAGAAACATTAAAAACATACTGAGAATCATAGATTAATACTAAAATTCAGAAGATAGAGCGTTTTTTTTAAAGGTGTTAAGAAACCTTAGTTCCTAAAAATGAAGGATCGTTTGAAAAACCAAGGGGTTTTAAGAGAAAACATGTGAGAACCTTAAAAAAAGACATATATCCGTCACAGATCTAAAACGATCGGACGATTTAAAGCTAGGGTTTCCAGAGAAAAACCCCAAAGGAGAAGAAGACTAGATATTACCGGCGTTTGGCCGGAAAATGCAAGGATCTTACTCGAACGGCCATAGGAGGCCGGAGAACATGGCATGAGACCGGAGATGAGAGTGTATTGCCTCAGGTCGCTTGAAATCCTCCATCGATGACACAGGCATGAAAGGCGGAGCCATAAGGTCGAAGAGAGGTGAGAACCCCATAGTTTTCGGCGATGGGGTGGCCGGAGAAGGAGAGACAGAGCTCAGGGGGAAAGAAGGTTCTAGAGAGATGTGAGAGCATTTAGAGAGAGAGACGGTTGAGTGTTACGAGTGAAGGGGGAAATGAACGGAGGGGGGTAGTCTATTAGGTGTTAATTAAGGTAAGTTTTAATCTGGGCCGTTGATTTGAATTAATCAACGGCTCAGATCAAAAGGGGATTGGGCAGGGTATTAATTGGATTAGGGGGTCCGGTTAATTGGGCTAAAATTAAAAATAAAAGTGGCTAAATGTTAAATACCCATTAAAATAGACAAATAATTTATAAAAATGGCTAATAATTATAAAAAATGAAATTGATTCTAAATAAATTAATTTAAGATTATTAATCAGTATTAAAAAATATAAATGACTAATAATTGGGTGAAACTAACACAAAATATATAATTAGGCTATAATTGCAAATTTATTGCAATTATAGCCAAATAATGCCAATTTGGCTACTTTGTGAAATAATTAAATCTTATTAAGACCAAAAAATGACATATTAAACCAAGAAATATTTTGAAATCGTTGTAATGAAATTTATGATTAATTATTAGAGATAAAAATAATAATATATGGGAAAATTATGGAACAATACCACTTGTTATAAAAACCTGATTTTGAAGGTATATATGCAAATTTTAAAATAATTTGAGGAAACATTGGGTATCAATAGCTGCCCCTCTTTACCCGGGAAGGATGAAAGAGTTGTCGGGTAAGGATATGATGGCCAATTTTGACCGAGCGAAACAGTTTGAAGAGATTTAGGCCGCACCCTGGTTTTTGAGTTGCCTACATATCCCTGGTTTTACAGGAATCATGTCGTATGTAGTTCAGGAGTCATCGGTGAGGTATACCGATGACGTTTTACAAGAACGGACGCAACATATAGGACTGGATGAGTAAACGGTTTATGGGAATGGTTAGGAGAACTGGAGCGGGACCGCTCCTGCTAGGATAGTCGTTGCTCGCCGGATTACCTGCAAATAAGAAATACAAGCATTTATTGTGCGCAAATCTAAACATGATGCAAGTTCCCGTCGGACTATGAATGTTTTCTTCGAATGGTTAGGGATGACGTCCTCAGACCATGATGTCCTAGGCCATGAATAGTTTGATGCAGGATTCGCAGGCCATGAAATGGTGTTCACGGGCTATGAGGATGGTGTCTCCGAACGATGATGCCTTTGGACAGGTTGGCGATATTTCAGCCCATGAGAGTGCAATAGTATGATGCTGACAAGACAGAGCTTAGTCTTGCAAATTGAAGGGCAGAGCTTAGCCCGAAATAAAAGTGAAGTAAATAATGCTTGAGACATCGCTTAATCTTGATGAAAAAGTAAATTGGAGGCAGAGCTTAGCCTCGAAAGGCAGAAAAGTAGCCTTATACAAAGGGAGGTAGAGCTTAACCTCGGAAGGTAGAAAGGTAGCCTTATGCAGATGCAGATGGAGACAGAGCTTAGTCTCAGAAGGCAGAAAGGTTGCCTCATGTAAAGGGAAGGCAGAATAGTAGCCTTATGCAAAATGCAGATGCAGATGGAGACAATGCTTAGTCTCGGAAGGCAGAAAGGTAGCCTTATGCAGAGGGAAGTAAGAATAGTAGATTTATGCAAAATGAAGATGCAAATGGAGACAGTGCTTAGTCTCAGAAGGAAGAAAGGTAGCCTTATGCAGGAATGCATATGGAGACAGTGTTTTGTCTCGGAAGGCAAAAGGTAGCCTTATGCAGGAATGCAGATGGAGACAGTGTTTAGTCTCGGAAGGAAGAATGGTAGCCTTATGCAGAAATGCAAATGCAGATAGAGACGGTGCTTAGTCTCGAAAGGCAGAATGGTAGCCTTATGTAGAAATGCAAATGCGGATGGATACAGTGCTTAGTCTCGAAAGGCAGAATGGTAGCCTTATGCAGGAATTAAATAAATGATAATAGAAATTCTTAGCTGATAATAAACTGCGGTATTGTGACCACTGTGAGCGTTGCGATTAAGGAGCATCATTTTTTTGTGCTGATAACAAATGTCAGCAGGTGCGATGGTTTTGAGAATCGTGTCTTTTAATAGTATCTGTCTTTCGGGCGGATAGTATGCTCGAGATTCTGCAATCTTAATGCCTCTATCCAAAGAAAAATAGTGAGTTCTGTAAATGGGGAGGTTAGTTCGTATCCCTGCTGGCTTGGCTTGATTCGTCCGGCTTGATCTGATGATACTGTTCGTATCATTGGGGTATCATTTGCTAAACAAGGTTCTTTCAAGAATAAGTATGCATGATTTTCTAAAAATACAATACAAATATATGATTTAAAATAGTTTTAGATGAACTGACGACCGTGACACGGTTCAAGACACGGCAGCCTCTCATGCTACGGAATTTTGAGGGTCCCCCTCAAAATTCTGCCCCAGTTTGATGGATTGACGTTTCTGACTGTTGCACATGCGGTGATCGGTTGAACTTGCTTCGGAATTTTGAGGGTCCTCCTCAAAATTCTGCCCCAATTTCCAATTGCGGGGAAAATTAAATTTTTATTGAGTTGTGACCGAACCCATAGGGCTGCCTACGTATCCCCTCTTAAACGGGAATTAGGTCAGGCGTAGTTCAATTTACATCATCTAAGGAAAGCATAAAGATTACATGTAGTAGTGTTTGATTGGTCTGAATTGATTGGGTTTGGCCAAACTTCTCTGTCTATTTCTGCGAGTATAAGCGCTCCTCCTGTTAGTACTCGATGAACCATATAAGGACCTTGCCAGTTAGGGGAGAATTTCCCTTTGGCTTCATCTTGATGTGGAAAGATCTTCTTTAACACCAGTTGCCTTGGTGCGAACTGTCTCAGCTTGACTCTTTTGTTGAAAGATTTGGTCATTCTATTCTGGTAAAGTTGACCATGACATAATGCATTCATTCTCTTTCCGTCTATAAGGGCCAGTTGCTAATAACGGTTCTTTACCCACTCGGTATCACTGAGCTTAGCTTCCTGCATGATTCTTAGGGAACGAATTTCAACTTCAGCGGGAATGATAACTTCTGTACCATAAACTAGCATATAAGGGGTTGCCCCGATTGATGTGCAAATTGTGGTGCGATATCCCAGTAAAGCAAATGATAATTTCTCGTGCCGCTGCTTATGCCTTTCTATAATTTTCCTCAATATCTTCTTGATAATCTTATTGGCGGCATCTACAGCTCCATTCATCTGAGGTCTGTAGGCTGTGGAATTTTTGTGCTTGATTTTGAAAGTCTCACACATAGCCTTCATCAGTTCTCTATTGAGGTTGGAACCATTATCGGTGATGATTGACTCCAGAACTCCGAATCGACAAAGAATGCGGTCGCGGACAAAGTCTGCCTGGACTTTCTTAGTCACCGTTTTGTAGGATGCTTCTTCAACCCATTTAGTGAAATAATCGATTGCTACCAAGATGAACTTGTGTCCCTTGGAGGCGGTAGGATCGATTGATCCAATGACGTCCATTCCCCAAGCGGAAAATGGCCATGGTGAGCTTGTTGCATTGAGATCATTTAGAGGTACCTTTATCATATTTGTGTATGCCTGACATCGGTAGAATTTTATGACATACTAGATGCAGTCTGTTTCCATAGTCATCCAGAAATAACCAGCTCTAAGTATCTTCTTAGCCAAAACAAAACCGTTAATATGCGGGCCGCAGGTCCAAGCATGAATCTCCTCTAGTAACTTGGATGCTTCCTTTGCGTCGACACATCTTAATAGTCCCAAATCGGGAGTCCTCCTGTACAGGATTCCTCCACTGTAAAAGAAATTGTTGGAGAGTGTTGAAAAAGAAGCAGACAGGAAGCCTTGGTTTCATGATATCAAGGAATACTTGGCAAAAGGAGAGTGTACCCAGAGCTTGCAAATCATACTCAATGTCTTCTCCTATGAATGATACCTTTTCATCGGGAAAATACGTTTTCAGAGGTTCGTATTCTCTGTCTACAGGGTTCTCAGCAAGATGGTCTGCCAATGTTTTTCCCCTTGACCACTTTCTGAGTCACATAGACGATGTCGAACTCACTCAGTAGGATTTGCCACTTGGCCAGCTTGCTAGTGGACATGGGTTTTGGAAGATGTACTTCAAGGGATCCATTCTCGATATGAGATATGTAGTATAGGCACAGAAGTAATGCCTCAGATTATGGTCTACCCAAGTCAAAGCGCAGTAGGTGCGTTCCAATAGAGAATACCGAGCCTCGTACGGAGTGAACTTCTTGCTGAGATAATAAATAGCTCGCTCCTTTCTTCCTGTTTCATCATGCTGCCCCAGAACGCAGTTGAAAGCTCCATCTAATACTGCGAGGTAGAGTAGCAGAGGTCTACCTGGCTCAGGCGGTACCAAGACTGGCGGCATTGACAAGTACTCCTTAATTCTGTCGAAGGCCTTTTGGAAGTCATCGGTGCATTTGGTTGCGGCGTCCTTCTTCAGCATCTTGAAGATCAGTTTACATATGACTGTAGATTGTGCTATGAACCGACTGATGTAGTTCAGACGTCCCGAGAAACTCATCACATATTTCTTGTTCCTTGGCGGTGGTAGTTCTTGGATGGCTTTGACCTTTGACGAATCCAATTCTATCCCTCGATGGCTGACGATGAACCCGAGCAATTTCCCAGCAGGAACCCCGAATGCACACTTCGCGGGGTTTAGTTTCAGATTGTATTTCCGCAACCTATTGAAGAACTTCCTCATATATTCTATGTGATTGGCATCTTTTTTGGACTTGATGGTAACATCATCCACATATACCTCAATTTCCTTGTGTATCATATCGTGGAAGATAGTGGCCATAGCCCTCATATAGGTGGCCCCAACGTTCTTCAGGCTGAACGACATCATCTTATAGCAGTATACTCCCTACGGCGTAATGAAATCCATTTTCTCAGCGTCTTCCTCATCCATCCAGATCTGATGGTAACCAGCGAAGCAATCCACGAATGACTGTAGCTCATGCTTAGCACAATTGTCAATCAGGATGTGTATTTTTGGCAAAGGGAAGTCATCTTTCGGACTGGCCCTGTTGAGATCTTGGTAGTCGACACAGACTCTAACCTTCCCATCTTTCTTTGGTACAGGCACGATGTTGGCTAACCATGTTGGATACTCCACAACCCTGAGTACCTTAGAATTGATCTGCTTGGTGACTTCCTCCTTGATTTTAAAACTCATGTCAGGTTTGAACTTTCTAAGCTTTTGCTTGACCGGCGGACACATTGGGTCAGTTGGTAATTTGTGAGCAACAATGGATGTACTCAGACAAGTCATGTCATCGTACAACCATGCGAATATGTCCTCATACTCCTTTAGAAATTTTGTGTATTCTTTCTTCTCTGACGGCGACAAATGAATGGTGATGCGAGTTTCCTTGACATTCTCTGAATCTCCCAAGTTAACGACTTTGGTCTCGTCCAGGTTGGACTTTGGTCTATTCTCGAAATTCTCAAC
This sequence comes from Nicotiana undulata, assembly GCA_005239495.1. NCBI lineage: Eukaryota > Viridiplantae > Streptophyta > Magnoliopsida > Solanales > Solanaceae > Nicotiana > Nicotiana undulata. The sequence continues at coordinate 56,271 of ML269643.1, forward strand.
TTCTTTGACAATCTCGTCAGGTATATCATCCTCTTCTGAATCAATGTCCGTTTGTTGCATTGTCTCGTTGCATGTCACAGTCATCGGTTAATCAAGACACGTAATAGCAACGGTGTATAGGTAAAGTAATGAGAGAAAACAATAGCAAAAAATATTTATTCATAAAAAATAAAAAATACTTGAAAGTGCTTTTGATAAATTGAATAAATGTTTTGAACATTGAAGATCTTATTGCAGGAATTGAAAAATGCGGAAAGAAAAATCATTTAGTAAAAAATACAATGAACAATGTTTGTTTTAGCCTTGCTACCCCGAGGCACGTCGGGCTCTGGTTGTTCTGATGGTCCAATTCTTGAGATACGCTCCTCTGCTTACGGTCTGTATGGAAGGGCTTTCCTCCCCCTCCTCATCGAGAATAACACAACAATCCATGTCATTGTCCTCCAAGAATAAGTTCCTCAATGCTGCAAGTGCCTCTTCTTCATTTGACCCATAGATAATGCCGGCTTGATAGAAGGTCTGCTCTAGATGAGGTATTGGCTGCTCCAGTGGGTAATAGGGACCGCGCCATGGTGGCGACCAGCTATTGAATTCTTCCCATGTATATTCGTATCCCAAACCGAAGGTGGTGCCATGTTTTTTGATCTTTATGGGTTTGGAGATCCCTTGGAGTTTCTTGCCGAGCCCTTTACCTGGCTCATACCCTCGCCAGTTCATCATGCTTGCGATCTTGCTATCCCACCATTTGTCTTTGTCTATGGCGTTGACCCGTTCAATGTGGTGGTAAGTTTCTCCACCTAGCTTTCTTCTTCCCTCGACCACCGGAATAGTCTGGCGACTGTAAATAGGGTTGCTACCATCGCCATGAATGAGCACTTCTTAGTGGTTTCATTCAAAGTTCACTGCTTGATGCAGCGTTGATGCCACGGCCCCAGCAGCATGTATCCATGGTCGTCCTAGTAGCAGGTTGTAGGATACTGATACATCTATTACATGAAATTCAACTTCGAACCAGGTTGGCCCCTTTTGCAAGCATAAGCTAATCTCCCCAATGGTGGACCTTTGAGAACCATCAAAAGCTTTCACATATATCGCTCCATCTTTTATCTCGTGCAACCCTTTGCCCAATTTCTTGAGCGTTATCAACGGACAGATATTGTGACTGGATCCTTCATCGATAAGAATTCTAATGATGAAATAGTCTTCACATTGCATAGTGATGTGCATGGCTTTGTTGTGACCCAACCCCTCAGGTGGCAGCTCGTCCTCATGAAAGGTGATCTTATGACTTTCCAACACTTGGCCTACCATATTGTCCATTTCCCCACTAATGATATTGTTTGGCACATACGCTTCATTCAGCACTTTCAACAAAGCATTTCTGTGTGCCTCTGAATTTTGCAACAAGGAAAGAATGGATATCTGAGATGGCATCTTGTTTAACTGGTCGATGATAGAATACTCCTTGGCCTGTACTTTCCTCCAAAGGTCGTCTGGACCTGTCTCGATAATGGGTGGCTTGTTGGAAGAATGTTTTCTTTATTCAGCCAAATGCTCAGGCGTATAGACCCTACCATTCCTTGTCATACCCTGTGCCGCGGTAGCTTCTTCAATCTTGACTTTGTCTTTCCTTCTTGCTTCGGCTGCATAATCCCATGGTACAACATTAGTATAGAAGGGTGGCATCGTTGAGATCACCACCGTAATTGGTGCGGCTACCCTCACTTCGAACGGAATATGTGCTTTAGCAGGTGGCAGAAATGCAACCTCAAATGGTGTTGGCGCATTTGTCGGAGGCATGACTTCGACCTCAATTGGTGTAGGTGCCTTTGTGGGTGGCGCTACTTCGAATTCAAAAGGTACAGACATATCTTCTTCAGCATCCTTAGACGGCTGAATCTGGGCTATGATTGGATTGAGAGTAATCGCCGGCTTCTTTAGGTCATCACCTTCAATGATCAACCCAATCGACCCCTCGGGGTCCCAATCTTCTTCTACTTCAATCATGTGGATGCCTCCACCCTTATGGTCTGGGAGTGGATTGCTGCGGATGTTGGGAGTGGATTCGTTTGCCACAATGATCTTGTTGTCAATCAAGGACTATATCGTATCCTTCAAAGAGCGGCATTCATAAATGGAGTGTCCCTTCATGCCGGAGTGGTATGCACATGACTTGTTTGTATTAACCCACTGGGAAGGATTCTCAGGGGTCATAGCAGGGATGGGGGTGACATAACCGGCAGCCTTCTATTTCTCAAAGAACTGGTCGATAGGTTTGGCGATGGCAGTATATTGTTTGGTAGGTGTCCGGTCAAAATTGGGTCGAGGTCTAGGGAAGTTTTGGCGTGCAGGGGGTGATTGATAGTGGGACGACTGAGAGTTATAAGTGTGGTAAACGGGAGAAGGCTGGGAATATCTGGGTGAAGTAGTTTGATATGTTTGTGGCGGAGACGATTGATATGTTGGTGGTGGTGCTTGGTAAGAGGGTGAAGGTGCTTGGTAGTTTTGGGTTGGTTGATATGTGAGTGGAGGTGTTTGGTAGGTTTGCTATTTTAGTGGGGATTTGGATCTCTGTGCAACCATCACGGCTCCCACTTCCCTTTTCTTTGACACACCACCTGACTGTAAAGCTTTGTTTGTGGCTTGCAAAGCCTCAAAGTTAGTGACCATACCACTTTTGATTCCTTCATCGATCCTCTCACCCAATTTGATGATATCGGAGAACTTGTGATTCTTGATCACCATCAACTGCTCATAGTATTGTGGATCCTGAGCTCGGACAAATAACTTATTCATTTGTTCCTCGTCTAAGGCGAGCCTGACCTTAGTAGCTTCGGACCTCCAGCGAGTAGCATACTCGCAAAACTTTTGTGTGGGCTTCTTCTTCAGATTCTGTATGTAGAACACATCTGGCGCATTCTCTGTATTAAACCTGAACCTATCCATGAAGTCAGATGCCATGCTTACCCAATTCGACCATTTCCTGGGGTCTTGGCTGATGTACCAAGATAGTGCATCTCATTTCAAGCTCCTCATGAACAACTTCATGTGGATCCTCTCATCTTTCCCCACTTCAACCAGCTTGTCACAGTAGGTCCTAAAATGGACCCTTGGATCACCTGTACCATCAAACATTTCAAACTTAGGAGGTTTGTACCCCTCGGGCAGTTCGACATCGGGCTGGATGCAGAGGTCTTCATAGTTCAGCCCCTCGATTCCTTTGCTTCCCTCAACGCCTTGAATTCGGCTGGTCAGCTTCTTAAGTTCCTCAGTCATGTTCCTGATAAGCAGGTCCTTTTCACCAGACTCAGGTGTGTATGAGATAGGTTGGGTGGAGTGTGGCATAGTCTCCACGTAGATGTGGTTGTTGTGATGGCCTGGTGCATGGGTGTAGAAATGGTCGTTTGTGGAGTTCTGAGGTTCCGGATAAGCAATGGAGTGTTCTTTGGAGTATGGCAGGTATTACATTGTTTTGGAAGGGTTTGGTTCTTTGGTGGAGTGGTGTGATGATGAGTTGCGGGATGATTTTGCTATTTTTGGCTGTTTTTTGATGTTTTGACGAGTCTATTTAACATCAACGATTAGCATGTAAGAATTTAGTTCTCCAAATAAATGCACATAACGTGATGATGTCTGTTGGGATTTATGGAAACCCGGTGGACTTTGGACAAAGCTGTATTAAAGGTTGTTGTGCGGACAACATGTTAGCCTGGCTAGGTTTGACCATGATGCATGCAACAGTATAGTAGAGTATGGTTTCTATGGGGCTTTAGACTGGTACCCTTGAGCGTAAAACTCAAGGGGGAAAAGCACAGAACCGTCGACTGCACCGCTGATTGACTAGTTTTACCGCAAATAAGCCTTTCCGAATTTAGGGGTGATAATATAGGAATGGCACAACCACTCATCAAGCGTTGCTATAGGATTTTGTTTTGGCACGAGTGGAGTATGATGTTGAATCATGATTATGCAATAAACAGTAAAACATGTAGTCACGTATTTGCATGTTATGAAAGTAGTAAATACAACAGTCGGTTACAAAAGGACGTAAACAAGAAAAACATGTCAGTTTTCTTTTGAAGAAAATTAAATGCTTGAAAGAAATAGACAAGTAATTGCACATAAGGGAATGGGAAGAGGTACAAATTCACAAAGCATTTCAAAAATGGTAAAAGCCTGGAATCCCCAACAGAGTCGCCATACTGTCGCGCCCCCTTTTTCCCAACTCCTTTCGGGGCCTGTCAAGGGTTTTTTGACATTGGTTGGGACAACTCGTTTCCTTTTGGGAAAGGGGTTTGCAAGTTTGAAGATTCGCCACCTAACGAGTTAAGGTGCGTTAGGGCACCTATTTGGGGTTCACTTACAAACAAGTTGATAACCAGAGTTAGGGTAAGGGCTTGAAATTATCCTAAGGGGAAGGTGTTAGGAACCCCTCAGAATCCACAACTGTGTTTCCCAGCCAAACAACTTTGGTGAATTTGTACAATTATCAAGTAAGAAATTAATGTTGAAACAAAGTAAATGGTTTTGAAAGGTTCGCAGTCTAAGCACACATGTGTCATTAAGCTTGAAAATAGTTAATAGCTAAGTAGATTTTGAAAAGGATTATATTCTAAACATGCATAGGGAATGTCCTAGGTTTGTTTGTTATATGGATCACATCAATGCAATACTCGGTATGTCACTCCTCAAAGAGGGGCTACACGTGTTATTAGTGCACAGGTCATCATATCCATATCTACCCTTCCCACCCCGTAAAGGTAATTAAAACGTGTGTTGGTCAACGGCCGCTATTGCATGTTGTTACCCGTCCCTTCCTAACAACCCTGGAGGAATTTAGGATTTCTATCCTATGAAGGAAGTTCTAGGCAGAACCTCAGGTTTAAAGGCAAAATATTAGGCGACGAACAAGAACACATAGGACTGCAATTAGGGGGATAAACACACAAACAGAGAAAGGCTCAAGTATACCTCCACAAATAATGTTAATAAGAAGAATGACTCAAACACAATTAAGGTCTAGCATTTAATTCAGGATCCTAAAACATGGCATCTAGGTGATTTTAAAATGACAAAGAAATAGATTTGATTCCATAACTCAGAGAGGAAGTCCTAATCAGTTTTGCCTACTAATTTTAGCCTGTTGATAGTTAAGCAGTACACATAGAAGAAGCATTTTTCCAGTTTAATAACTTTAATCACCTAAGGCTTGCCTAGGGGTGGGACAATGCTCAATAGTTACCCGATTTTATTAAAGAAACTGTTACAAGTTGTTTCGCCTAAACATGTTGTATTTACAAAATGCAGAATTATTACCAGTTATGAAAACATGGGGAGAATGTTTGTTAGGACGTTTTTCATGCATCAGTGACTAGGCGTAGAATGATCCTAAAACATGATATCTAAGATGCATATATAAGATGCAGAATGACTTGCATGCAGAAGTCCTAGGCAGAGTTTCTAAATGTACATGATATGATTGCAGTCCTAAGCCAGGATTTCTAGACGCACCATAATATTACAGCATTATTAGACCATGGTTTGCATGAGTAGCAGATTTATATTAACGTTAATTCTAGAGCAGGATTTTCTAAGTGATAAATGATGATACCGAATGAGATGCTGAAGCAGTAAACATGGACCTAAGGAGCAGGATATCTAATGCATGATATTCTTTCATACATTAGTCCTAAACATGAGTTCTAGTACACAAATAGGGAATGTAAACCTAGAAGCATGGTATCTACCCTTTAATAAACTACAACATGCATATTGCCCTTCCCTTTTCACTATCCAGCCCCATAATTGTTTACAATAATTATTACAAGACATTTGCACAAATTACATAATTGAAATAAAGAAAAAGGAAGAAGTTATACTATAGGGAGCCTACTGATAGGCCTAGAATCTCCAGAATTCCTCAATGTCATTGGTTCACAACCTTTCACATGATCCAGGTGTGTCAAAGTTCCCTAAGGATCTCAAGGGATCCCGGGCAGTGCTCACACCCAGATCCAAAACCAAACTTTAGTAAGTGCAGTGTGGAAATGCCAGCTTTAATATGTCAGAGTTCAGAGGAAGCTCATTAGGTCCCTAAGCAGTCACATATTAAAGGGGAAGAACCTAGACTTCTAACAGTATGTGAGAAAAGGATCATGACAGTTAACAAACTCAAAATCAGAATAGCAGACATGGTTCAGGAAACAAACACAAGCAGGGAAGATGGTATTGGGGACAAGTAAGTCACAAAATAGAAATAGATTTGCACATAGGTTAGCACCAAAGAAATACTACACTACTTAAATAATCACAGTAGTAGTCTATCACAAAGATTTTATGTCAGGGGCTCAACAGCATTAGATTGAGGGATGCTAAACATGTTCATACATTAAGTTCAGGGAAAGGGTTCAGGATTACATATTAGCTAGGGGGCCATGAAAATCTGCAAATAATGTACTGGGGTTAGGGGGTAAGGTAGAAGTGCAATGAAACAGATAAGAAAGCAGTAAACATGTTGAATTGAAGAGTAATCACATAGATAGACTAGTAAATATGCATGCTAATTGCAGGGTAAACAATAAAATCATAGGTAGAGACATAGTAGAAACAAAAGGAACTGTAATACAAAGTGAAGCATGTTGTTTTGGAAACCTTAAACTTAAACTGAGAACATACAAGTTGGATGAGGAAATAAGTGCAGAGTAATGGAGCAATAGTGCGTAGAGAAGTAGAGCAGCAATGTATAGAACAATATAGAACAATAGAGCAGTAGTGCAAATAGAACAGTGGAACAGTAGAGCAAAATAGAGCAGTAGAGTTACTAAGTCTTGGCTTTCAGCCGACCGAGTAGCAAGTAAACAACAAGAGAAGTAAGAGAGTGTGTGTAGGAAAGAAAGTTCCGAACAATGAGTATGTTTGTGCGTGCGTTTCTTGTTTTTTTCGTTCCTATGCTAAAGAAAGAGTAAAGTATTTATAGCTTTTGAAAACGAGTAGAGAATAAGGTAAAAAGTACTAGTTTAATGTAATAATGGAAGTAATATTCAATCAGAATCAATCACAGACATGGACTCCCTTTAATTAGGGAGTCCCATTTCAAACGGACATAATTAGAGTTAAATAAGGGAAAGAATCAACTTAAACTGATTTTACCCTAATAAGAGTAGTAAAAGCATGTAGCTTGTAATAAAGGTCAAATACATAATATATCAAGCAAGGAAAGTATAGATTGCACATAAATAAGGTAGAATTCAATTTAGTTCTGAAAATCAGTCAAAGAATCACGGATGAGAATGAAAATCACAAGGAATCAGTGCTAATTAAGGAAAGCATCTCACAAATAAGGAAGCAATTCAAAAATCAATACAAAATTATAAGAGATATACACAAAATCATGGATTCAAAGAAAATGTCACAGCTTTATGGAAAGATGCACAGAATCAATAGAGTATTAGGTAAACATATGCTAAACGAATAGTCAGACTTAATAAACAACGAATAGCGCAAAAATCAGAGAAACCCTAAGCAAGAAATCATAGAAACAGTAGAAGGTTGAAAACCCTACTAACAAAATTAAAGCGGGGAGCATAGAACACAGAGAAAATCTAGAAGAACATACAGATAAGCAAACATAGCAAATAATACGAACTCAAACCCTGAAAATTGGGGTTTCACCAGAATAATTAGGGTAAAAGAGGAGACTTAAGCAGAAACATTAAAAACATACTGGGAATCATAGACTAATATTAAAAATGAAGGATCGTTTGAAAAGCCAAGGGGTTTTAAGAGAAAACACGTGAGAACCTCAAAAAAGACATATATTTGTCACAGATCTAAAACGATTGGACGATTTAAAGCTAGGGTTTCCAGATAAAAACCCCAAAGGAGAAGAAGACTAGATATTACCGGCGTTTGGCCGGAAAATGCAAGGATCTTACTCGAACGGCCATAGGAGGCCGGAGAACATGGCATGAGACCGGAGATGAGAGTGTATTGCCTCAGGTCGCTTGAAATCCTCCATCGGTGACACAGGCATGAAAGGCGGAGCCATAAGGTCGAGGAGAGGTGAGAACCCCATAGTTTCCGGCGAGGGGGTGGCCGGAGAAGGAGAGACAGAGCTTAGGGGGGAAGAAGGTTCTAGAGAGATGTGAGAGCATTTAGAGAGAGAGAGACGACTGAGTGTTATGAGTGAAGGGGGGGAATGAACGGAGGGGGGGTAGTCTATTAGGTGTTAATTAAGGTAAGTTTTAATCTGGGCCATTGATTTGAATTAATCAACGGCTCAGATCAAAAGGGGATTGGGTTGGGTATTAATTGGATTAAGAGGTCCAGTTAATTGGGCTAAAATTAAATATAAAAGTGGCTAAATCTTAAATACCCATTAAAATAGACAAATAATTTATAAAAATGGCTAATAATTATAAAAAATGAAATTGATGCTAAATAAATTAATTTAAGATTATTAATCAGTATTAAAAAATATAAATGACTAATAATTGGGTGAAACTAACATAAAATATATAATTAGGCTATAATTGCAAAGTTATTGCAATTATAGCCAAATAATGCCAATTTGGCTAATTTGTGAAATAATTAAATCTTAATAAGACCAAAAAATGACATATTAAACCAAGAAATATTTTGAAATCGTTTGTAATGCAATTTATGATTAATTATTAGAGATAAAAATACTGGATAAATTAAAATAAATTAAATTAAATATGGGAAAATTATGGAACAATACCACTTGTTATAAAAACCTGATTTTGAAGGTATATATTCAAATTTTAAAATAATTTGAGGAAAAATTGGGTATCAACACACATTTTGCGGGGTTTAATTTTAGGTTGTACTTCCGCAGTCTGTTGAAGAACTTCCTCAAATCTGCTATATGATCTGTGGCTTTCTTGGATTTGATGATGATGTCGTCCACATACACCTCGATCTCCTTATGTATCATGTCATGAAAGATGGTAGTCATAGCCCTCATGTAGGTGGCCCCAACATTCTTTGGGCCGAATGACATTATCATATAGCAGTACACCCCCAGGGTGTAATGAAAGCGGTCTTCTCAGCGTCTTATTCGTCCATCCAGATATGGTGGTAACCGGCGAAACATTCTACAAATGACTGGTGTTCATGTTTGGCACAATTGTCGATTAAGATATGTATGTTTGGAAGCGGAAAATCATCCTTTGAGCCGGCTCTGTTGAGATCCCGGTAATCGACACAGAACCTGACCTTCCCATCCTTCTTTGGAACTAGCATGATGTTGGCTAACCAAGTTGGGTATTCAACCACCCTGAGGACCTTGATTTTCTTAGTAACCTCCTCCTTGATTTTCAAACTCATATAAGGCTTGAATTTCCTTAGTTTCTGCTTCACTAGTGGACACATCGGGTTTGTGGGAAATTTGTGAGCCACAATGGATGTACTTAACCCGGTCATATCATTGTATGACCATGCAAATAGTCCTCATACTCTTTCAAGAACTGTGTGTATTCTTCTTTTTCTGATGGAGATAAGTGAATGTTGATGCGGGTCTCCTTGATGGTTTCAGAATCTCCCAAGTTGATTATTTTCGTTTCGTCCAGGTTGGACTTAGGCTTATTTTCAAAGTCTTCCACTTCTCTGATGATTTCCTCGGGTATGACATCTTCTTCTTCTATCCTTTTGTTGTGTTGTCTCATTACATGTCACAGTTTCCGGTTCATCGAGATATGAAATAGTAATGTTGTATAGATAAAGATATGAGAGAAAATGGTAATAGTAAACATCGATGCATAGAAAGAGTCAAACAAATGTGATTTTTCAATAATTAAAACATCGTTTTGGAACATTTAGAAATATTATTTAAAACAAAATGCAGAAAGAGATATCATCATTTTTATTAGAAAAATAAAATAGATAATGCTTGTTCAGCCTTGCTACCCCGGGACTCGTCGGGCCCTGGATGGTCTGACAGTCCAATTCTTGAGGAATGATCCTCTTTCCACAACTCGGATGGTAGGGCCTCCTCTTCCTCCTCCTCCTCCTCAACAATCACGCAGCAATCCATGTCATCATCTTCTAGAAACATGTTCCTTAAGGCTGCCAGTGCTTCTTCCTCCTATGATCCCCATATGACGTCGGTCTGCTGGAAAGTCTGACTCAAGTGCGGTATTGGCCGCTCCAGTGGATAGTACAGACTACTCCACGGTGGTGACCAGTCTTTATACTTTTTCTAGGTGTGTCGATATCCTATCCCAAAAGTGGTACCATGGCGCTTTGGTTGTATTGGCTTGGTGATGCCCTGAAGATTTTTACCAAAACCTTTGCCAGGCTCATACCCTCTCCAGTTCATCATGCTTTCTATCTTACTATCCCACCACTTATCTTTATCGATTGCATTGACCCGCTCAATATGATGATAAATCTCTCCACCTAGCCTTCTTCTATTTCCAACCACCGGGATGGTTTGGCGGGTGTAAATGGGGTTGCTCCCATCTCCATGGATAATTAACTCTTGGTGATTCCACTCAAACTTCACTAATTTATGCAAGGTTGATGCTACAGCCTCGGCGGCGTGTATCCATGGTCGTCCCAATAACAGATTGTATGATGCAGATATGTCCAACACATGAAACTCGACATCAAACCACGTAGGCCCCATCTGTAGACAGAGATTAATTTCCCCAATGGTAGCTCTCTGAGACCTGTCAAATGCCTTCATATTCATAGTCCCCTCTCGGATCTCATACATGCATTTGCCTAACCTCTTCAGTGTTGTCAACGGGCAAATATTGAGACTGGATCCCCCATCAATTAGAACCCTTGCGATGAAATTGTCTTCATATTGCACTGTAATATGCAATGCTCTGCTGTGATTCAGACCCTCAAGTGGAAAATCATCCTCGTGGAAGGTAATTTTGTGACATTCCAACACCTGCCCCACCATATTAGTCATTTCTCCGTCGGTGATGTTGTTAGGTACGTATGTTTCACTCAACACATTTAGGAGAGCACTCTTGTGTACTTATGAATTTTGTAGCAGTGATAGGATAGATATCAGAGCAGGAGTCTTGTTCAGATGATCAATGACTGAATACTCCCTCGCTTGCACTATCCTCCAGTGGTCACCTGGGCCTGTTTTAATAACGGGCGGTCTATTAGAGGCCTGCTTGCTAGATTCTCCCAAGTGCTCTGATGTATAGACTATTCCTGTTCTGGTCATCCCTTGTGCAGCGCCGGATTCTTCCATTTTAGTCTTTCCTTTTCTTTTAGCTTCAGCCACATAATCTCAGGGCACAACCTTGGTGTCGAAAGGCGGTATGGTTAATATTGTCACTGTAAATGGTGCGGCTACTTCCACCTCGAATGGAATAGGTGCAACTGCAGGTGGTGCTACCTCAACTTCTAATGGGACTGATGCAATTATCTCAACCTCCACTAGCGGTTGTATTTGTAATATAATGGGGTAGAGTGTGACTGCAGGTTTTTTGGGATCGTCGCCCTCTTTGATAAGTCCAATTGATCCCTTCGAATCCCATTCCTCGTCCGTTTCTATCACATTGATATCGTCACCCCTATGATATGGGAGGGGGTTGTTGTGGATGTTAGGCGCGACTTCCTTTGCGTGGATGACCTTGTTGTCAATCAAGGTCTGGATCTTATCCTTCAGTGTTCGACATTCTTCAATAGTGTGCCCTTTCCTGCCAGAATTGTATGCACAATTCTTACTTGGGTTGACCCATTCGGATGAGTTCTCCATGGCCAGAGCAGGGATGGGAGTGACGTAACCAGCCTACAACCTTTCATACAGCTGGATTGGGTTCGGCAATGGCAGTGTATTGTTTGGGTGGTCTGCGGTCAAAGTTAGGTCGAGGTCTTGGGTAGTTTTGATGAGTTGGAGGTGACTAAAAATGAGACGGGAATTATTGGTGTGACAAGCAGTGGCTAGTTGGGAATATCTGGGAGGTGATGGTTGATATGTGGGTGGAGGTGACGGTTGATATGTGGGTGGAGGTGCTTGATACGCAAGTGGGGAGGTCCGATATACAAATGGAGTTTTGGGTCCTTGGGCGACCATTACTGCTCCCACATCCTTCTTCTTCGATATACCCCCTGAATGCAATGCTTTATTTGTGGCCTGTAATGCATCAAAGTTTTTTACCATCCCGCTTTTGATGCCTTCTTCGATCCTTTCCCCGAGTTTTATGATATCAGAGAACTTATGGTTTTCAATAACCATCAACCTTTCATAGTACTGTGGATCCTGTGCTCTGACGAATAACTTGTTCATCTGTTCCTCGTCCAATGTCGGCCTGACTTTGGCTACTTCTGACCTCCAACGAGTAGCATACTCGCGGAAAGTCTCAGTAGGCTTCTTCTTATGGTTCTGAATGTATAAGACATCTGGTGCATTATCAGTGTTGAACCTGAATCTGTCCATAAAATTAGACATCATACTCACCCAGTTAGCCCATTTCATAGGATCCTGGCTGATGTACCAAGACAAGACATCTCCTGTAAAACTCGTCATAAAAAGCTTCATCCGGATCCTTTCATCCTTTTCGACCCCGACAAACTTATCATAGTAAGTCCTTAGATGAACCCTGGGATCACCTAATCCGTCAAACATCTCAAACTTGGGAGGTTTGTAACCCTTCGGCAGTTCAACATCTTGTTGTATGCATAGGTCTTCAGAGTTCAGACCTTCTATCCCTTTGCCTCCTTCTACACCTTAAACTCGACTGGTCAACTTCTTGAGCTCCTTGGCCAGGTTCTTAATGAGCATGTCCTTCTTAGCAGATTCTGGTGCATAGTACATGGGTTGAGTGGAGTGAGGTAGGGTCTCCACATATATAGGGTTGTTTTGGTGACCTGTAGTTTGGGTATAGTGGTGATCATTGGTGGAGTTCTGCGGTTTGGGAATGACTGTTGGAGTATTTTTTGGGTTATGGTAGGTGTTTTGTAGGTACTGTGGTGGGATAGTTTGATTTTGTGGTGGTGTTTTATAATGGTGAGGTGCAGGAGGATTCTATGGGCGCTTGTTGGCTGAGTTTTGAGGTGGTGTAGGGTTCTGGGTGTTTGGATGACTGATGTCTGGGACACTGAGTGAGAAGGATAGGTTTGCTACATTACGGACATGCTCGAGACCACCCTGGAGTTCTAGTATTTTATGTTCAAGTCATGAAACTGCATCATTTAGGGCCTGAGTACCCCGTTCATCAGAAGCTTCTGCATGTTCAACATGTGTGGTGTTTTCTTTTCTGGTGTTGTTCAAATCTCCATCTTTGCTTTTCCTTTGCCTTTTGGCGGACTAGGAGGAGGAGAGGGTGGAGGGCCCCTGTATCTTGTTTTGATAAGCTGATGATGCCAGAATGCACGAACCAACCTTTGGGGAATGGTAATAATCAAAAGGAAGCAAGAAAAACAAAAGGTAGCCAAGTCAGTGAGAGTTATGAAAAGAGTATTTGCAGTATTTAAACACATATTGCGGAAAGGTAAATTGCGTCCTAATTTGGGAGCCTCATTGTGCCCGAGGTAGGTCTAGAGACATGTTGATTTGGAGAACTTAGATGCTAATAAATGCCTCATTCAATAATATAAAAATAGATGAATCCGAAAACAACACTAAGATAATAAAGATAAGTCACTATTGGCACTTGGCCTTATTACATTTAGAAAAGCAAGTAAATCTAATCTACTCGGTCCCAGAAAGACCTTCCCCTGACTTGATCTTTCTAACTCCATCAACCAGATTCCCCAGCTCGCACAGACCCAACAGCAGGTAGGCTCTGGCTAAATGTCCTCATTCGCTTCCTTCAGCATTCTGGCAGTTGTCGTTCCTCTTTATGATTTTACCCTCCAGCTCCACCAAACCTTGATCTAGATATTCTAAACTTTAATTGGAGGTGATATCAATCTCCTTCCATTCATTGATCAGCCTCATATTTGTCTGGGGTATCTCCCGATGTTAAGTCTCGGAGTCGTGAACCCTCTTGCGTAATCTGTGGTATTTGACTTGGGCCTCGGCATCTTCATCTATGATCTTGTTTCCCCGACCGATTCCTGGCTTCACCATCCCATCTAGGTTGTCCTCTAACCATGCCGTGTAAAAGGGTGCACACCCAGCGTGATACCTGTCTGGCTCAAGGGTGTTCTTCTCCACAATGATCTTGAAGTGCCACATATGCTGAGCTTGACACGTGTAAGGGATGTCGTCGTCTTGAAAGTCTGCTCTAAAATGGCTCATCTTTGCAACCCGTGGTATGACCTGCTTCCTGCCTGCTTTCCTTATAACCCTAATGGGAACATAGCGGTGTATTCCCCGCAACCCAATCAACACTAATTGAGGAGCGCCCCTGGACCTGATGATGAACTCGTCAGTTGGGAACTATTCAAACATCCACTGTACTTGCTCTTCTGTCAAGTACTCCAAGTCAGCATTATTCTTTAAACCCATCATCTTTAGGAACCCCTTACCAGTGCGGTTCTCCGGTACCAATAGCCCAGGGTTGTCCCTAGGTAGTCCAGCAAATACCTCGATTTCTTCTAGGAGTGGTGTCATTTCTATATCCCCAAAACGAAACACGACCCTCTCACTGTCCCGGAATAGAGTTGCATATTTGATTAGCATGTTGTTTGGCCGAACATCTAGCAGGCATCGCAAGTTTCCTAGGAATTTCTTCACATGTCTCTTATCACTCGAAGGAAGGTCTTCCCACCAATCTAGTAGCAATGGTGGAATGTTACTGACCATGCCTAATATGGGGACCTCGTGCCTCATTTCTTGCAAAACAAAGAAGGTTAGGCCTTTTACCCCCACCTGATTCGACTATTTATACATTCATAATTTGCACATTGGCATTTAGTTCTCCAAATTAATGCACAAACCGTGGTTGCATCCATTGGGATTATGGAAACCCCGGTGGACTTATTGATAAGGCTCGTCTTAAAGGGTTATTATGTGGACAACATATTAACCCGGCTAGGTTTGACTATGATGTATGCACAGTTATAATAAGAGTAAGGTTGCTATGAGGGTCTAGACTGGTACCCTCAAGCGGACAACTTGAGGGGGAAAGGCACAGAACTGTCGATTGCACCACTGATCGACTAGTTTTACCGGAGATAAGCCTTTCCGAATTTAAAGGGTAATATATTGGAAGAGCACAACCACTCATCAAGCGTTGCTAAAGGATTATTTTGGCACGAGTGGAATATGATGTCGAGCATGATTTATGCTGCAGTAAATAGCATGTTGTCACGTATTTGCACGTTAGAAAAGCAATAAATGCAGTATTTATGATTGAAAGACGTTAAGAAGGAAAACAAAAAAAAACAAGTCAGTTTTGCAATGAGGAAATAAATACTTGAAAATAAACAGTTAAGTTCACATAAAGGGAAAGGGAAAGGGTGCACATGTATCGAATGTTTAGACTAATTCGCAAAGCAAATTTGCTATGGTAAAAGCACAAAAATCCCCAGTAGAGTCGCCATGCTGTCGCGCCCACTTTTTTTCCTCTTTGTAGCGGAAGTCAGGGTTTCCACATTTTTTGGGACAACTCATTTCTTTTTGGGAAAGGGGTATAGAAGTTTAAGAGTCGTGCCACGACCCGAAATCCCACCTTCGGGCCGTGATGGCGCCTAACGTTGGACCCGCTAGACAAGCCAACGTTTGAACTAAATAAACTCATTTAGATCTAAATTGAACAAGATAACTAACGCAACGGTGGTCAACAATATGAAAGTTAACTAAGTTCAAAATAACATAGCAAGCTTCGAAATAAAAACCCATAATATAACCCAGAACTGGTGTCACATACTCACGAACTGTCTATGAGATTACTAAATACAATGGTCTGAAAATAAGTACATATGACTGTCTTTGAAATTATAGAATAAGATAGAACTGAAAGAGAAGGGTAGAAGGTGACGCGAAGGCCCACGAATGTCTGCGGGTCTACCTCGATGTCTCCTGGATGGACTGATGGAATGCTCCCTCCGTTAGTGTCCACCGGGTCCGGCTGCGTAGTCTGCACAACATAAAGAAGTGCAGATGTAGCATCAGTACAACCGACCCCATGTACTGAGTAAGTGTCGAGCCTAACCTCGACGAAGTAGTGACGAGGCTAGGAACGACAACAATATACATACCTGTGCAATTCTATATAATAACAGGAAAATATCGATGGAAATAAACAAGTAAATATATATACAGGGAGAACAAGCTGGGGATAAAAGGGACAATAAATACTAGCATCGTAGAACAGGGTAACAACTGAAATGTAAAAGTAAAAGCAGGAATTTAACGTCTCAGAACAGATAATGAACAAAAAAAGGCACGACATGTCCCCTCGTGCATAATCTCACAATAACTCGGCAAGGAATGTCCCCTCGTGCAATAAATAATACACAATCGGTACGGAATATCCCCTCGTGTAATAAATAATAAATAATCGGCATGGCATGTCCCCTCGTGCAATAAATAATAAACAATCGGCACGGAATGTCCCCTCGTACAATAAATAATAAACAATCGGCACGGCATGTCCCCTCGTGCAATAAATAATAAACAATCGGCACGGAATGTCCCCTCGTACAATAAATAATAAACAATCGGCACGGCATGTCCCCTCGTGCAATAAATAATAAACAATCGGCACGGAATGTCCCCTCGTACAATAAATAATAAACAATCGGCACGGCATGTCCCCTCGTGCAATAAATAATAAACAATCGGCACGGAATGTCCCCTCGTGCAATAAATAATAAACAATCGGCACAACATGTCCCCTCGTGCGATAAATAATAAAACTCGGCACGGCATGTCCCATCGTGCGATAAATAATAAAACTCGGCACGGCATGTCCCCTCGTGCAATAAATAATAAACAATCGGAACGGCATGTCCCCTTGTGCGATAAATAATAAACAATCGGCACGGCATGTCCACTCGTGCAATAAATAATAACAGTCGGCACAGCATGTCCCCTCGTGCCATAAATAATAACAATCGGCACGACATGTCCCCTCGTGCAATAAATAATAATTGTCGGCACGGCATGTCCCCTCGTGCAATAAATAATAACAATCGGCACGGCATGTCCTCTCGTGTAATAAATAACATAACAACAACAATATAATGTGAAAACTAACAATAAGAAATCTCAAGTGTATAGAAATACTCAATAAAATTCTATCGTCCCGGCAATGGACTCAGCTATAACCAAACTCACTTAGAAGTGTAATTTCAACAGTAAAAGCCTCAACTGGACAATTAATCAATAACTTCCCACGTCATGAAACAACATCAACGTATCACTTCTATATAACCAATTACTCATAGTACAGAGAATATTAAGAACATGGTATGATTCATCACAATTGACCCACGAGCATGCTTGACCACAACATATAGGTACTCGTCACCTCACCTATACGTTGGACATGAATTACACATAGCAATAAGACTCTGTACATATTCCCTCAAGCTAAGGTTAGGCCAAACACTTACCTCGGCTCCAAAATGCAAGTCAAGCCTCAATCACAGCCTTGCCTCCCGAATTCAACTCTGAAACGATAATATCTAGGCATAATTGACTTAATATCATCAATAATTACTCAATAACTCAATCCCAAAGCTTAATTATACATTTTCTATCATTCTTCCAAAAATACCAAAATCCGACCCCGGTCCTGCTTGGTCCAAACTCGAGGTTCGGACCAAAACCCGATAACTCATTCCCCCACGAGCTCAAATATACAATTTGCTCTGGAATCCGACCCCAAAACGAGGTTGAATTCCCAAAAATTCCATAAACCTAACTCTACCCAAAAACCCCTAATTTCTACCTTGATTTCATGTTATTAGACCTAGATTCTAGTGATTGATGAAGGAAAATGGAAGAAATTAGTGTTAGAGTCACTTACCCAAATGGTTATGGAGGAAAACTAGCTTGGGAATCGTCAATGGGGGTTGAGGAAGAAAAGAAGGGTGAAAATATGAAAAATCCCATATGGATATTCTGTTTTTGAGTAATAAAATAACTGGGCGAATATTGTTCTCTGCGATCGTAGAGCTATAGGATTTCCTACTACGCGACCGCAAAAGGCATGATGCTATCGCAGAAGGGCCAGTCCACATACCTCTGCGATCGCGGAGGGAAAGGTGAGACAACAGAGAGATACCACCCAGCACCCACCTAGTTTCCCTGGTACACTATGCGATCGCGGAGAATAGAATGTGATCGCACAGTGAAACCAAACTACCCCCCTCAATTAAGCCTATGCGATCGCGGAGCTATACCTGCGATCACACTGAACAACATCAGACACCAGAAACCAGCAACATTACACCAGATTTTTCTAACTTTTTGCACTTCGATGCCTACCCGAAACTCACCCGAGCCCTCGGGGCTCAAAACCAATTACACACACAACCTCATAAACATCCTATGGACTTATTCAAATAATTAAACCACCAAAATACATCAAAAACAATGAATTAAACTTCAAAATCTATAAAATTTTCTCAAACTTCATAAACTTATAAATTTCCCATTTTTGATCCGAAACACGTCAAACCAAGTCCGTTTCTTACCAAATTTTACAGATAACTCATATAATATATATTGAACCTGTTCCGGGCTCTGGAACCATAATACGGGTCCGGTAACACAGGTTTCGCATTGAAGTTCATTTTCAAAAGCCTTTATTAATTCCAGAAAACAATTTTCTTTAAAAAATCATTTCTCGGACTTGGGACCTCGGAATTTGATTCCGAGCATACGCCCAAGTCCCATATTTTCCTACGGACTCTCCGAAACCATCATATCATAGGTCCGGGTCCGTTTACCAAATATGTTGACCAAAGTCAATTGTATTCAATTAATTACTGCAAATTCAACTTATTATCAAATTTCCACATAAAGGCTTCCCGGCTACGCGCTTAGGCTGTGCACGCATATCGAGGTGAGATTAATGGAGGCTTTTGAGGCCTCAAAACACAGATTTAGATAAATTTACACAGGGTGATATTTCGGGTCATCACAAGTCGCCACCTAACGGGTTTAAGGTGTGTTAGGGCACCTATTGCAAATAACTCATATAAACCGATTTTCATTACCAGAGATTGGGTAAGGGATTGAAAGTAACTTTAGGGAAATGTGTTATGCACCCCTCGAGGTCCACAACGAAGGGTCCCAACAAAACTTATTTTGTGAATTAGTCATTAAGCAAACAAAGCATTCTAAGCACACATATATATATAAATATAAGGGAAGTCCTAGGTTTATTAGACTATAGGATAACATCTGTGCAATACCTGGTAAACTTTCCACAATGAGAGGTGGTAAAGTAGCATTAGCGCACAGGTCATCATATCCTTTACTACCCAATTACCCTCCCCTTAGTGGTTATATAAGCGATTGTGATTAAACGAGCTCTATGCGTGCATTACCCGTCCCTTCCTTATGGCCCTGGAAGTGTATAAGACATCTAATTTAGGCGGTTCTAGAATTTCCTAAGGTACTTAAAGGAGAAAATTCTAGGAGACAATTAAAACAATTAGGACTGTCAAGTAAAAGAATAATTAAGGGGGCTCACATTTACCTCCACAAATAAGCAAACAACTAGCATGTCTCAAATAGCAAGATTTCAGATATTTCATAAAGGTCATAGAGCAGGATATCTAGGTGAGCATAACAAACAGAATATATGTAGCATTGTGTTAAGGCGAGGTAGTAGAGACCTAATAAGTTTGCCTACTGATTTTAGGACTTGATAAATCTAGGCAGTTTACAAATAATTAACAAAGCATAGTTTACGATTTGAATTACCTACAGGCTTGCCTAGGTGTGGATCTAAGATACCCTATAAACATGATGTGTAACTGTAACCAGAATTCTAACAATCGATTTAGAACAAATAGTTTGAATTTATTATGTCCTATACACATGTTGTCTAGGTGTTGAACATTACAGAATTGGTTTATACACATTTATCTCTATAACATGATATCTAGGTATTGGGATTTCTTTTAAACTTACTCTTACAGATAAGGTAGTTACTGATTTTACATGATGTAGGTGTGGTATTAAAGTGAATGCTACAACAGTCCTAAAGCATGATTTCTAATACACATAAGAGAATGAATGTGTTTATTAGGCAGAATTATAGCAGATTAGTGACAGAATCTCTAAGTGGATATGATTATGCAGAAGTTTAGAAAAAACAGAATTTTTTCAGAAAAAATTACATAAATGCGCCTATAAGCATGTTTTCTAGTATGCCAAACAATCCTAAGAACATGATTTCTAATGCAATCAAATAACCCTAAGAACATGATTTCTAATGCAAGCAATTATAATAATCCTAAGACATGGTTTATATCCAGTTTCCCCACAAAATTATATAAGAATCCCTCCCTTTTTATTAATATCCCCAATATATGTTTACAAGGATTATTGTTACAGATACAAAATAAACAAAGATATGGTATAGGGAGCCTGAATAGAGGCCCAAAGTGAACCTGGAAATACCAAGCCTTCAAACATTCCAAGATGCTATAGTCTCATAGTGTCCAAGAGGGGTGTCCTAGCGCGTCAAAGTTCCCAAGGGCCTCAGGGACCCCGGGCAATGCTCACATCAAGATCCTTTCAAATAGAGAAGTAATCTTTGTGTAGTGTGGAAGGGCCAGCCCCAGTGTGCTAGAGTTTGGAGGAATCTCATGGATTCCTAGGCAGTACACACACTGGAGGAGCAGAATCCTAAGTATTCAAAGAGTAGGAGTGAGAGGGCTTGACATAGTTGGAATAACTTTAGGAAAACAATATAGAAGTAAAACATTTAGGAGTGAAAAATACTTCAGGAGTGGAAACAGTTTGGGAAAACATATTACGAGTGAAAACCATTTGAAAACATTCTGAGAAAAAGAGGTTAAAAAAACAACAGCACAGTCACAAAGCTTAGTATTGCCCATATTCAACTTGGTCTTTTAATTAACTCTAGGTGAGGACAAGCAATTTTACATATAGGGATCAGGGGTTGGGAACACAGGAATCAGAAGCACAAAACAGGACGAAAGTGAGAGAACATTGAGCAACAAGGACATGGAACATGCAAAGGTTGATTGACATTCAACAAATAAATTCATAGCATTCATTAGAACATAGATTACTGATCTAGAGTCTTGACAGAAATGCATAAGTCTATCAGTCACACTTAGTGCTAAAGTAGTTGTGTTAACTAGCAGGAATAGACAGTACAACATAGAGACTAAGTGTAGGAATGGTCATGCTGAGGACAGGGTTTAACCACATAGTATTGGTCATACTAATTGAAGTTAGTGGACAAAAGAGATAAGAGCATTAAACATAAAAGTAGATATATTGGTTTAAAGCAATAAACATAATGAAAACTTAAACAGGAATAGCATTTTTAATAAAGCAATAGACATGGAAGAATGAACTTAAACATGTTGATCAAAGCAGTAAACATGAAAGAATGTAGCATTAAGTACATAAGCGATTGGACTAGTGCAGAAGAGACATGGAGCATCAGATAATCATTTAGGTTTGAACTTCATAATGAAATTGGAGATAGAAACATACCAGTTAAGGATGCAAAAGCAGAAGGTAAAGTAGGCAAGATTCAACAGTCTAGCCTTGGCTTTCAGCCGGCTAGACAAGCAATGAACAAAAGTAGCAAAAAGAGATATGAGAGAAAGTTTGTATGTGTGTATGTGTTTGAAATATGGCTCGTGTCTTTGAGAGGTAGAATGATAGTGTATATATAGCACTTAGGGAGTAGAAGAAATAAGGTAAAGAGAATCAAAGTTCAATCAATTAAGGATCAATCAACCAATCACATAATCAATTTCTATAAGGATGTCCGGAAAAGACCCCTTTTAATTGGGGAATAGTCAATTAATGGTCAATATTGGGTTCAATTAAGGTCATGAATCAAAATCATACCATATAGGGAGTCAGTAAAAATTCCCAAACTACTGTCGACTAATTAAGGTAAGAAAAAATAGGGAAACATGTCACAAATAAGGAAACCAGTAAAATCCCAGCACACTGATTTTAACAAGGCAATTAATAGGAAACATTCAGGAAAAATCTTCAAAGAGTACTGATTTTATAGGAAAGAATTATTTAAATACCTAAATAGAAATCAGCCAAGTAAGAATCCCAAAGGGTTTTGATTTTAACAAGAAAGAAAATCGTTCAGATCCTTAACAGAAGTCAATCAAGTAATAATCTCACAAAATACTGATTTTAACAGGAAAAATCATTTAAGTTCCTAAACAGAATAAGTTAATATGACTGATTCACAGAGATAAACACAATATCAAATCAAAATTGAAGAAATTGGTATAACACACAGAAAAATTTGGGGTCCGAGCATACATACGAAGATTAACCAAACACGTAAAGAGATGAATAGACTAAGAATTTGAAAGTAAAAACCTTTGATGAAAGTCTGGGAAGAACCCTAGTTTTAGAAAGAGTGACTAAAATCGAAGAAGCTAATTGAAATCAAAAAACAAAAATTAAAGGACAACACCCGATAATAGTCGAATCACTTCAGATCTACAAAGATCTGAGAAGATTCGACCAGTAGTGAAACTAGGGTTTTCAGAAAATAGTAGAGATTAAGAGAATCGGTCAAAAACCAATGGATTCATTCTAAAAGCAAGAGGAAATCCATACTCACAAATGAAAATGTCCTGAGACAGGCCGATAAACAAGTTTAAGGCAAGAACATGTTGAATCTCTACGAGATTATTTTAAGGACTCATGAAATCAAATAGCCAGGGAGTATAGGAGACCGGTGGTGGTCGGAGAATGCACGAAAACACCATAGAAGGGAGCTTCTCGCCGGTGACGGTGATTAGGGTTAGAGTAGGTCGAGAAAGAACTGGAGGGGTTGAGGATATTGGTGATGGCGGAAATTTAACAAATGAGGGAGGTTAGGGTTGGTTAGGGATTAATAATGTATGTTTAATCGTGGACCGTTGATCTAAAATATCAGCGGCCACGATTAAAGGGGCTATTGAGTCGCGAAGGTATAGGTTGGGCTTAAGGGGTTTGGGGTGATATTATTAAGGGGTTTGGGCTTGTTTTAAAAAGGGTTTGGGTTAATATTTAGGGGTTAGGTCCGAAAAATTGGAGAAATCAAATAGGGTATTTGTTAAATACCCCATCTAATTGATAAAAATAATTTATAAAAATAATTAACAGGTTATAAAAGTGATTTTCATGCAGTAAAATGTTTTAAAATAGTTACTCAATATTGTAAAAATACAACAAGCTATTTTTCGGTAAAATAATATAATAATGCATGCATGGGCTATAATTGCAAAGTTATTGTAATTGTAACCCAAAAATATAAATATGGCTACTTATGAAATAATTTAAGCTTAATATAAATATAAATAGCAAACTAATTCATGAAATTTTTATAAAGTCATTTGTGATGCAAGTAGTGATTATTTATATAAATAATAATACTGGGATAAATTAATTAAAATCCTTAAAAATGCAAAATTATGGAAAAATATTAAATGATGCTAATGCATATTTTTGAAGGTAGATATGCATTTTTGAAAATATTATAAGGAAAAATTGGGTATCAATAATCGGTTCGTGATGGGGTTGGAACCGCACCTGCTTAATGACTTTATGTCGGTCTCACTTAATCTAGGCATGCATATTTCTCGTGTTCAGACATACGCTCAGGGTGTAGAGGAGAGTAAACAGAACCATAAGGTCTATCGTGAGCATGATAGGGGCCAGAGTAAAAGAGCGCGTTCTTCGGGTCCTTATAGTGAGTTTCGAGGTGGTCAGAGACAACAATACCCGAAGTATCAAGCCCAGCCATCGGCTAGCGCACCCCCTCAGTTTGTTGGTAAGAGATTTAATCGTTCCAAATATTTAGAACCTGGTCAGAATTCCAGCGTCTCATGTTCTCAGTATAGGGGCGAGTAAATTCAGATGAGGTCACCCTTGCCACGATGTGCTCAGTGTGGTAAGCAGCATGCCAGACAGTGTTGTATGGCGTTAGGTGTTTGTTATACTTTGTGGTTATCCAGGCCATGTTTTGAGGGATTATCTGATGAGAGGTGATGAAAGCATTGTTGTCACGACCCAAAACCTATGGGTTGTGATGGCGCCGGACACCACTGTCAGGCAAGCCA